>PVJA010005267.1:40769-80231 GCA_004027025.1 Myocastor coypus | reverse complement strand
AAAAAAAAGGAAAAAAAAAAAAAAAAAAAAAAAAGAAGTCTCTACTTCTGTTGTCCATTAGACTTTATTGATTGATTGATTGATTGATTGATTGATAGGACAGAGGTTTGAATTCATGACCTTGCACTTGCCAGGCAGGCACTTGTGCCATGGAGCTATCTCCTCCAGCTTCTCTCTTTCTTTTTTTTTTTTTTTAATTTTTTAAATTACTTTTAATAAGAGATAACAAAATGAGAGTTTCAAAACATGTTAGTAGTACATTCGCAATAATTGACACATTGCATATTGTTGTCCTCATAAAAGTTATACAGAGCACAGGGTGTAGACATGATAAATTCTCTAATCGATATTGGTAGAGAAAAAAAAAGAAAAAATTTTCTTCTCTTTGAACTAGGAGGAAGTAGTTATATACATAGTCCAATGTTTCATAATGACAGTGGGTTACCAGTGAAGCTGGCAATGTTGAAGGCTGTTGATTTAAGTCTCTTATAGCTCGCCATACTAATCTAGCTCTGCATTTTACGGCTCGTAATTAAGCTTTTAATTACGAGGTGGGTGATCAAGGGCAAGTTAAAGCAAGACCTGTCTAACAAAACTTTCATCATTTGTATTTTCCAAGGTCAAATCTCCTCAGGATTAACTTTGGAACCATATACAGTGCTTTGTAGAACTATTGTCAGTGTCAGCCATCAGGACAAGTCATGGCCATTGCTTGACCAGTTTGCTCTCTGTGAAAGCCTGAGAGAATGTTTTCTCCATAGGTGACTCTTCCTAGACACACTATACTTCATTTTTCCCTTTCCTCTGAGATCCCATAATCTCCTTGACCAGAAAATTTAGGAAACCACAGAGTTATAGGATGTTACAGTACAGGTTCTCTTATATCCTGAGTCCTCACTGACCTTGAAGGGCTAGAGCCAAAATGATGGCTATCCTGGTAGCCCTTCTTTTTCTCCAATTTTTGGTCTGTTAACTTACATTCTGAACCCTCCAGAAGAGAAGCTTTGTGATACTATTACTTTATAACATAGGTAATTGAGCTCAACATCACTGCCTTTCTGAATATCAAGCATCTTAGACTTACCTTGACATTGGCATTTTCCTTCAATCATTGATATTCAAATAAATCTTTATAGAATGTGATAAAAGCAGTTACACATTTTTACACAGACATGTAGAATTCTAAGGATGCACTAAATTGTAGCCTGTCAAGCCTATGGCATTTTGCCTGGCCTCTTATTCTCAATTAATACCCCCAGTTTTTTTTTTTTTTTTTTTTTTGTTAACCAACCATTTACTTGAGAGAGAGTATATCAGTAACTGAGTTTACAGTAACTGAGTTTACATTAGAAGCAGGCACTTGCCAGGCAGGCACTTGTGCCACAGAGCTATCCCCCCTGGCCTTTCTTTCTTTCTTTCCTAAAAAAATTGTATTTTGGGGCCCAGCATGATGGCTCAGTGGTCTAAAGCGCCTGCTTGGGGAAGCTTGGGTGGCTTCAGGGACCTCAGTTCAATCCCCGGCACCACATGCTGCACCAGCCCTGCCTTTGGGGCAGGCTGAGCTGGCCATAAAAATTAGTGAATAAACAAACAAAGGTTCTGAAACAAGAATAAAAATAATAAATAAAATAAAAAATTCTTTAAAAAATTGTATTTTATGGGAAAAAAGTAAAATAAAATTTCATAACAAAATGATTTGAGCATAAAAATAGTTTAGTATTTTTGTCTTGAAATTGATTAATCAGAGTAAAAGACATGGTCATAAAGTCTCCAAACAATATTAGCAACATTTGTTTTCAATGAACTAAAAGAAACTAGTAACATAACTATCTTACATTTTGGTTTTTCTTTCTTTCTTTCTCTTTTGTTACAGTTTGGGTCTAGATGTTCCCAAAGCCTCATGCAATAATGAGGCTGGCGGCCATCTAGCGTTTGGGATTAATTCACGATCCAGTGCTGGGACTATGGATGTGAGTGGCACACCCACCCTGGGGTGGAGAACCCGAACGCAACACAAGAAAGGGAGAGAAGCTCGCTCTCTGCTGCTGCACCTCCCTTTTTGCTCTTGCTGATTTCTGCCACTACGAACTGCTATCCTCTGTCATGTGCCCCTCTGCCTTGGAGTCAAACGAGTATGGCCTGAAACCTCCACAGTAAACCTTTCCTTTCTTAATTTTGTGTATTGGGTATTTTGTCCCAGCAATGAGAGAAAAGTAACCAAAACACCTTCCTTCCTTTCCCCCATTTGAGTTCCTTTTTCCTTTTTAACAATTTCTTCCTATTTCATAATATCTATTATACATTTTGATTTTGCTTGTTTTTTTAATTTTAAAAATTTATTTGATGCAGGGTCTCACTATGCAGTTCAGACTCACAGTGATCCTCCTATCTCAGCCTCCCAGCACTGGGATTATAGGCGTGTGCCACCATGGCTGGCTCCGGGTTGGCAAGGCACGCAGTACTGGGGATGGAACTCTAGACCTTGTGCTTTCCAGGAAGACACTTATGCTGCTGACTTATATTCCCAGCCCTCTATTTTACATTTTGGACCTTATTTACTCTTTCAGGTTTTCGCACCATAGAGATAATACAGTGTATATTCTTTCCTTTTTTTGAGACAGGGTCTCATTATGTAGTTCAGGTTAGCCTTTGTTGCAGTTTGCAATTTTTGCAAGTTTTTTTTTTTTTTTTGCAACAATACAATATGAGACACATAAGATTATTATATTTATTTTATTTTATTTTATTTTATTTTTTATTTTTATTTTTTATTTTTTTGAGACAAGTTCTTGCTATGTAGTTCAGGCTGGCCTTGAACTCACTTTGTAGCATAGGATAATGTCAAACTTGCAAAGATCCTCCTGCTTCAGCCTCCCAAGAGCTGGCATTATAGGTGTGTGCCACCACCGCTGGCCCATATAAGATTATTTTATAATGAATCACCCAAAGAATAATACACACAGAGTATAAGAAATCTGTCCACACACTAAAGACCAAAGAATCCAGTGAGGGCCTGGATCCTACAATCATTTCCTACAAGAGACCCTATAGGCCTAGAGCCCACAATGTCTCATGCAGGTGTGTGTCACAGATCTGCACTGGGAAAGCCCAAAGGTCAATGACGGAAGCTAGAAAGTCTATGCCAGCAGGATGAAGGATCTGTGCTAGTTGGAGGGATCTGAACTGGAGCCAGGAAGCAATGCTCAAGGCAAGAACCAAAGCTTTCCGCCAAAATACCACAGCCATCCACAGCAATAGTGAGGTCCTGAGCTCCTCTGATGATGAGAATGTCTAGCTCTCATCAGGAAAGCTAATGAAACAAGCTTCACCAGGAGTCTGAGCAGTGCACCGTCTTCCCTCCCAGAGCCAGGAGTATTGCTCAAGATGAGGACCAGGGCTCCCTCAAAGGGAACCATAGCCATTCTCATAGACAATGCAGTCCCAAGCTCCTCCTCTGATGAAAATAGCCAAGTTCACCAGGAAAGACAGCATGACGAGGCCCTCTGGCAGAATAGCCCAAGAGAACAAGCTGCTTCCAACAGCTCTCAACAGCTTCTCCACACAGCTTTGCCAATAGCCTCTCAACAGCTTGTCCTCCAGTTCTGCCTCTTAGGCAGCTGGCAACAATCCTTGGGGTGGGGGGCGGGCCTCCCACACCACCACCACCACACTAGCTCAGTTCAGTTGGGTATAACAAGTTGACTGCAGTCAGCAATTCACCACAACCTTAAACTTACTTTGTGCGTAGCTGAGGCTGGCTCCAAACTTGTGTCAATCCTCCTGCCTCAGCCTCCCAAGTGCTGGGATTACAAATGTGAGCTACTATGCTCAGATAGACTTTGTACTTTTCACATTTAAGCCTGTTCTTAGGTTTCTGCCATCTCGATTGACAACATAACCTTCTTTAGTGATATAAAATATAAATATATAATTTAAGAGTTTAAAAAGTACTATCACAAACATCATGATATTTGATACAAGTCTATGAAGTTCACATTTTGAATTTCATTTAACAAATGGAAAACTGAAGCTTACCCAAATTATGTATTGCTATTGGCAGACCTAAGTGGAAGAAAGATGCTGATTAGGCTACAAGGAAAATCACTATTGAGCCCCTAGATGTTCTAGTGTGCCTTTGTTTCTTGGTGTAGGCAGAGTCATTCCAGTAAGTTCCAATAAGAAAATCTATTGTTTTGAATGGAGGATACTTAGAAACTATCAGTCTGAAGGACTCAACATTAGTTTTTAAGGGCAAGTTCCCAGCTTTCATTATAGGTTTTAATAAGGTAATGTTTATAAAGATTAAACAATAATTGGATGGTATTTCTAAAGATTAAAAGTGAAAACTACCACTGTAACTACCCCATGACTATATATACCTTAGTCCACTGGGCTGCTGTAACAAAATACTCTAGACTAGGGGACTTTCAGCAGCCGACACTTCCTTGTGGAGGGTGGAAGTCCAAGAGGAAAGTACGAATATGGTGAAGGTTGGGTGAAGGCTCTCCTGAGCTGCAGACTGCTGACTTCTGCTATGGAGTGGACAGGTAGGGGATTTATCTGAGGTCTCTCTTAGAAGGGTGCTGATCGTGTTCACAAGGGTTGCATCCCTATGACCCTAATTGCCTCCTAAAGGTCTGAATTCTTCATAGGATCACACCTGCCACTGAGTTTCAACATGAATTTTAGGGATCACATCAGACGAGTGCAAACCCCCAAGTTCCTATTGAGATCTTAACCCTAAAGATGAAACTGTGAGGACATTGTCCGTCCCCTTTTTCCCTTCTGTCTTCCTGCATCTGAGGACACGTACATGGCTCCATCTACCAGAAAGCAGGCTTTCAGCAGATGCTGAGCCTGCCTCACATTGACCTAGTTCTTCTTAGTCTCCAGAACTGTGAACACTTTTCTCTCTATATTTATAAACTAGGCAGTTTTGGACCAGGGGTGTCACTCAGTAGTAGAGTACACACTTAGCATGCATGAGGGCCTAGTTTCAAACCCATCAATTCCTACTACCACATACACTAAATAAATGACCTAGAGTCAGGTATTTTGTTATAGCAGTATACATAGGTGAAGATAGGCAGGACAACATTCAGACATTAGTGTAATTCAAATCTTTTTTTTTTAAAGAACTTTTTATTTTATTTTATTTTATTCTTCTTTAAGAATTTTTGTTTGTTTATTTATTTATTTTCATGCTTGGCTCAGCCTGCCCTGAGGACAGGGCTGGCGCAGCATGTGGTGCTGGGGATTGAACTGCGGGCCCTGAAGCCGCCCAAACTTTCCTAAGCAGGTGCTTTAGACCACTGAGCCATCCCACAGGGCCCTCAAATCTTGAAAGCAAGTGTTAACCGCTCATATCAGGGGTCGCTGTAAGACCAGGGCCTCCCTGAGGTGAGTACAGCTGGTCTCCTCTCTCCTCTTCTGGGTAAGTTACTTTTCTTCTTGTAGGTGGTTTTTTTCATGCGCTATTCCAGAAGGAACAGAATCATAGGAACAGAGTTCTAATCCCGGCATCCCTGACCTGGCCCCACGAAGCTCACTGGGACAGCTAAGTGGGCACTTTCAGCACTTGCTGCAGGTGAGCAAGGCCTGGAAAACGTATCCCTTTTCCTTCCAATAGATCATTTTGCAAACCAAAGGTGAGCTACTCTTCCAGCCTTTTAATTTTATTTTAATTCATTCATTTCTCTAACAAGGGCTAGAAAGGAGCAGAATTTATATGAAATTGACAAAATATTTGGAATCTTGAATAGGATCTATGATATCAGATATTTTTCTTTCTTTCTTTTTTCTTGTTGTGTTTTTGAGAAAGGGTTTGATTATATAGTTCAGGCTGGCCTAGAGCTCGAAGTGACCCTCCTGCCTCAGCCTCGTGAGTGCTGGGATTATAGACGTATGCCAGCACATCTGGCTGTTTTTCTTCCTCCCAGGAAGTTTCTGGGAATTTGACTTGGAGCAGGTGATAACCAAGCTCACATATATTAAATTGATTATGTATGCTGGCATAACTGTTTGGGATTTTATTACACATTTAAAGGAAATTTATGTTTTACAAATAACCTGGATACCTCCCTGGCAAATGCAAGGTTGTGAGTTCAAACCCTGGTCCCACCAAAAAAAAAAAAACCAAAAAAAAAAACAACAAAAAAAAACCCTGAATTTTTGTCTTTAAAGCTGCTTGCCACAAGGTGTTTTAAAAATGAATTGAGTGAGCCGGACATGGTGTCTCATGCCTGTAATCCCAGCACTTGGGAGGCTGAGATCAGAGGATCACTGTGAGTTAGAGACCAGCCTGGGCTACAAAAGTGAGCCCAAGGCCAGCCTGAACTGCATAGTGAGACCCTGTCTCAAAAAGACAATAAATAAATAAAGTGAATTGAGTAACAGAGTATGAGAGGAAAACTTGTTCTATCTTGAGACTGAATTCCTATTGTTATTGGTCATACTGAGAGCTGGTCAAGCTGAGGGGTACAGGCAGGGACCCAGGAACTCCTCAGCACTAACTAATTAATTATTATTTATTTCTGCTGAAAACTGGACCCAGGGCGTTGGGTCCAGTTTGATATTCCCACCTAAATCCCTTGCTGACTCTATGACCTTGAATAGCTTACTCCGTGTTTTGTTCACCATTTTCTCCACATTAAATAAAAAAGAAAATTATGGCAAGGAAAGGACTTGCAAAGCGTTCAGCGTTAGGCACACAGTCTTACATGTAAACATGTCTGTTGTGGAGTGCAGGGAGTCTTCACCTTAACTGGCAACACAGGCTAGTGGGGTTGGACAGAAATCTGCAGGGGAAGTAAATGATCAATTTCTGAGTTACAGTATTCTTAGAGAAGGAAGTGTGAGAGCTGGAACCAACATTTGATTTCTCAACACACACACACACACACACACACACACACACACACACACACACCATCCTCCTCATATTTAATAGTGTGATTAATATAATAAGAATTCTAAGTACTGAGTCAGTGGCATCTTCCTTTGTGCTATCACCAGTGTTTATGTACTCCTTCCTCCTGACTGTAACCACCAACGGCATCTACTCTAATCATTAATGTATCTGTTTCACCACTAGAGTGTGCGCTCTTTAAGAGAAGAAGCCACAGCTTTTCTTCAGTACTTAGAATATTGCAGGTGCTTGATAAATATTTATTCAATTACTATGTGAATATGAACGAATGAACGAATGCATATTAAAGAAACAAACTCTAGAGACCCCTGTACTCCAGTAAGCCTGTGAAGGCATTTCCTTTCGGGCTATTTTGTAGCGCAGTCAATGAGGAAGCTATTTCACCAGCTTAGGTGGGCATGTTCAATGTTGCTGTAGGGCATGAGACAAACATATGTGAGTCTATGAGGTTTGTGAAGCTATCTGTGGTGTCTGGAAGCAAAATTATTTTCCAGAGTTATTTCCCCGTGAGAAGCAAGGATGGTAGATGATACACAATCTGTTTACTGCCACCAAGCAGCGTTGATTGCTTAGTCCAAGCTGAGCAGGTTATTCCACCATCCCTGCCAAGGACGGTCTGGGACCCACAGACACTGTCTTGTGAGATGCAAGCCTGCTGGGAGGCTCCTGGGGGAAATCATCCCTCTCTGCTAAGAGAACCGTAAGACAAGGTAGTCTTTCTCCTCCCTGTGCATATTGTCTTATCTGGTCACACCACCTGGAAAAGCTGTGGTCACAGCTCAATAATAAATCAGCTGAGCAGGCGGTGGTGGACAGAGAAAGTCTTCCTTCATAAATATCTGATACCGTTGATCAGTTGAATCAAACACCCTAAATCTAGGCGTGCCCTACCTTCCTCTGTTAAGAAATAGATCCCCTACTTGTTTACATCAGTGTTTAGTGTACCTTGGATGAGCACAACCTTAAACAGTAGGGAAGGTTATATAACACAGATTGTAGCTACATAGGCACTTGGCATAATCTAGCTTAATGGATCATGGTAGGCTGGCTTCAGGATAGCAACAGCATAGCAGAAGGGACTGAGGATCCTGAGAGCCACGAAAGAAAGGCTCAGCCACCACATGTAGTCCACAGAGTCACTGCCTCATGCCCCACCCAGATACACTCAGACTGTGCCTTACTGATCTGCTAAACTATTCAGACTGGCAATCAATATGAACCACTACATGGGGCCAGAAAGGTAGAGTGGGACATAGAACCAGGACTGCTCCTAGATTCCAGGGTCCTAGTGATCACTTCCTCTTAAATGTGACCATCCATAATTTTATGGTCATGGGAAAGGTACATGGAAAATAAGCATGCTTTTTAGTGTATTTACCTAGAACTGCATTAGAGAAGTTTCTGAAATAGCTTTTGCTTTTAGAAATAGGTGGAACTCTTTCTTTCTTTCATGGTTTTCCTTCCTGGAAAGGACTCATAATGCCTGGCAGTGCTGGTGCTATCTTCTATCTATGAGGCACAAAAAGCTGATCTACTAAAAAATGACATAGTGAAAAACTAGAAGCCTGGGAGCTTCTTCACTGGTTCCAGAAGTTGGTGTATGATTCTCTGTCCCCCTGAGAGCTCCCACATTAGACTCCTATGAACGAGCCAGCGATGGGCTCCACTGAAGGGAGAAAGTACCTTTCCCCACAGTGACTGCGTCACATCCTCCTGGTGTGATGCCCTACCATGCATACTAAAGTTCACGTAGAACTTTTCCTGTTATAAATATAAATTTCCCCTTGCATTAATTGTTCTTAAAATATATCAGTTCATCCCCCCCCCTTTTAGTAATACATTTGTATTGATAAGAATTTAACCCCAGGTGGCACACTGCATGATTGCCTTACCTTTTGAACCTTCTTTAATACAAAATCATTCTTCAAATTTTGTCTTTTATAGGAACTGAGCTGTTCAGTAGAATTTATCATCATTGGACTTCATCTGGGACTTTGTTCATGGTTAGATTAAGGTGACACTGTTTTGGGAGGAAATGACAGGGATGATTCGTCCTTTGCAAGGGTGTCACAGTAGGAGGATGTGATGGCGGTCATTGTGGGGGAATGCACTTTCTCACTTCATTGGAGCCCATTGCTGGCTCATGCTTGGGAGTCTAATGTGGAAGCTCTCAGGGAGACAGAGAATCATCTCTTTTATGTGATCTGTGGGCTACATGAAGTAATCCCCCTAGTTTCCTGAATATTTTGAATCACAGGGCTCTTGATCAGTGCTGATTCATAATGTACTCTGCAAGCTGTGCTTGGGATAAATAGAGACCACTCCTTCCAAGAGTGAGTAAACCAAATGCTAAATACACCAGAGGCCAATAGAAAAGCATTAATTAATAGAAAAACAGACCACCTGGTTTTCCTTAAGGATTGCTGAACTTGCTCCCAAATCATTCCTTTATACCTGAACAAGTAAAACAGTCCTGTTCCCATGGAATCTACAACCAATGTAGCCCTGATCTGTGATTTATATAAAAAGTAGCTGATTCTTAATTTTCTCCACAATGGCTTCATTCTTATCTTATGAACCTGCTTTGTCAGTGTTCCCTTTGATTTATGAAAGATTTCAAACTCCCCAAATAACTATTCCTTTTCTTTTCATTAAAGTTAATCCCCACAAAGACACTTTCATCGGCTGATTAGTCATGCCCCAGTGAACCGTGCTAACCAGAGGCTAAGTTATTGATGTGTTAGAGATGTAATCTCTGGGTCTTAGGACCACTGAAGAAACCCCAACGCGCTGTCTGACAGTCAGCAGTGCACAATGCACTTCCTCCTCTGAGCAGCACGGCTGCACGTGTTCCCTGGGGCCCGTAAATCTCCCTGGCCCCACTGCCTCTGAAGGCTGAGTTACTGTAGGGCCAATATTCAGCTGCCAACACATGTTGCCCAGCATCCCAGGATGTCGCGATACCTTTTCTGAGGCTCTTGTTTCCCTTCCTAAGAACCAGTGCCCAGCAACAAATCTATTACCCACCAGTGGCAGCTCATTGCTTTATGTCCTACCTGTGGTCATCCTGAGAAATTTATACCATAATCTGAGTGTGTTCTGGGCCTCCAATGGTGCTCACCCCTTCCCTGATGAGTTGGAGCCATGGGTGAGTTTGGCTCCACCAAGCTACTGGATGGTGATGAGAACTGGGCTACCCAGAAAAGAAGCTTTCAGGGGAATGTACTTGACTGCCTATCAACTGATTTCAAAGTTTTGCATTAGAAAAAGTACATTCTGGGGAGCTGGGGAGATAGCTCCGAGGCACAAGTGCCAGCTGGGCAAGTGGAAGGTTGTGAGTTTGAACCCCGGTCCCACAAAAAAAAAAAAAAAAAAACTGAGTGACAGAAAAAGTACATCCTGGGGCGATGAGATAGCTCAGAGGTCTAAAGTACCTGCTTAGGAAGCTTAGGCACCACATGCTGCACCAGCCCTACCCCCAGGGCAGGCTGAGCGGGCCATAAAATAAGTAAATAAAGTTAAAAAAAAAAATAGAAAGAAAAAGTAAGTTCATGAAGACAGTTCATGAAATAACATGTTCCCTATATTGTAAGATATTGGGGTTTTGTCATCTTTAATTCTCATGGTACATGGCAGGAAAGCCCCCCAAACAGTGTGACAAATGTCTACATTTTATTTTTCTAGAAACATTAAGGAAAGTAGGATTCCCACCTTTGAGCTACCCCACCACCCACTAATTAAGAACCACAACCTTAAATATAAAGGAAACAACCAGAGCAGGAATGATGATGTGGATAGAAGACCCAGGAAAACATAGCCTTCACCATGATTTTATCTGAGATTTTTGGTTTTGTTACTTACATAACACTTGTTTATCAGCATACAGTTCTGAGAGTCAAAAGGCTAAAATCAGGACACTGAATCAGGACATTGCTATGTATATTTTGAGGCTCAAGGAGAGAGTTGCTTCCAGGTACAGTCGGGATGTTGGCAGAATTCCGCTGCCTGTGGTTGCAGCGCTGACGTTCCTGGTTTCTTGCCAGCTGTCAGCCAGGACCTTCTCTTAGTTCCCAGAGCCATTCAAGTTCCTTTCCAAATGTCCCTCTGTCTTCACATCTGCTGGGCTTAGATGTTTCTCTTCCTTGGAGTTTCTCACCTCTCTCTTCTGCCTCCAACGCGGAAAACTCTTACTGAAATGAAGACTGGCATACGCTCTTTATTGAGGTGAGCCACTGATCATGAGCTTGGTCTTGGGGCAAAGTCAAATTGCCACAAAAAAAAAAAAAAAATTAATGGCTTCTTCTCAGTTTCTGTTTCTAACCTGGAGAGAGAGAGAGGACCAGCTTGTTTTTGTAAATGAAAAAAAAAATTTAAAATAATTGTCTCAGTTACTTTTCCCTTTGCTGAGACATCCAACACCCGAAGTAAAAGAAGGAAAGCTTTTTTAGCTTTCTGCTTATAGAATCTCAGTCTTTTACAATAGAAAATGGTAAGGGGCTGGGTCCAGGACAAGGTGGTACAGCATCCCCGAGAAGAATAGTGCATGGCAGGCAGACCGTAAGGAACTAAGCAAGGGCTCTCAATAGTGTCTTTCTGCCCCTTTTATCTTTTCCAGGCTATGGGTAGCCCTCAGAGTCTTAATACCTAGTGCCCTTGAGCCTAGCGTTACACTATGAACCAGTCACACACTCCAGACCCAGCCACCTCTGAGAAAGCCCCACCTAAGACTGCATGAAACCCTGTGTGGACATCTAGACACAGCCACAGCAATACTTTAAATTACACAAGACATAGATGAATACACAAAATGCAAAGGCTACATACAGCTAATAGCTCTCTCCACCACCTTGTCATAAATATACCACTTTCTGTCTCTCCAGAAGATACTGTGGTTACAAACTAGTGAATAAACAGTGAGGCTGTGATGCACCACTTTACACACATTTATGTTCACCCCCTGAAGATAAAGTAGTATTGTTTTACATGGGTGTTTTTCCTATAAAGGGGATCACCACACTGATTAATCTTCATGTAATCTGAAAATTAACTTTATCGCCCAGCAAGGTATGTGAAGATTCCTACATCAACTTGCACATCTGATTAACTTCTAATGTACTGTATATTATTTAATTTAAGTATTTCCCCTTCTTGTACATATTTAAAATTTTTGACATTTACAAGCAGTGCCGTGTTAGGAGTCTTGCATGGGCTGACCTGTGCTTAGGTTTCTTGAGAGAAGATGCAGAAAGGTGTCATGGCTGGGTCAGGGTTGAGAACCCTGAAAGTATAACAGGTACAGCTAGGTTGCTGCCTGGCTTTCCCTACTAATTTGGAATACCCAATCTACTATATCCCGAAATCTCACATCTATATCTTAATCTATCTTATTTACATATTTACCTGTTAGTACCATTTGATTTTAATTGTCTTAGCTTTATGATATGTTTTGATTTCTTATGGAGTCCACCTCCCTTTGTGACAGTGTCTTCTTTATTCTTAAGCATTTATTCTTCCGTGTGAATTTTACAGTCAATTGTCAAATGCTGAGAGAAATTATGTTGGGATTTTTTTCTTTTTCTTTTAACGAGCAGAACATATTTATTAGGGGAAAGAAAGCTCCTGTCCGAGAGAGGGGCAGGATCAGGGTTCTGAGTGGGTGTCCCCCAGAAGCTGTCTCTTCCAGGGACTTTTATACAGAAGACATGGGAACTTGCTTAGGTGGGTATGAGGTGGGACAAAGACTATGGCTAACCAATGAGATTACAAGCACCATTGCCCAGGTAAAATTGATTAACATCAGGATCCAGTGAGAAGGCAAGTCATGTAGCAAGTGGGCAAGAACACCACCTATTGAGCTTGGGCTCATGACTCTTTTCAGGATCTTTCAAGATAATTGATACCTACTTAGAGTATCAATTCCTGATGCCCATCCCTAGGGAAGTATGTAGTTGCTTCTGTTTACTCTTGTCTTGAGATCTGGCCCACAGCAGAAGAGTGTCTGTCTCTAGTTGGAAAGTCACCTGGTCTTCCATATTGTCCTTGAGGACATGGCCTTGTCTGACTGCCTATAATATTTCTATCTAATTTAACTGTCTACAACATTCCCCCCTCTGAAGAAGTAACCCAAACTGCTGTGAAGGAATTGTGGGCGATGACCACTCTGGCTTCTTCAGGCTGAAAGGGGTCGTAGTTGTAAACTGGCAGTTAGAGATACTCTCCAGAGGTCCTATCTAAAGGCCCTCAATAGACACTAGGCATTTTATCTTGGGTAGGTAGAGTCGCTTTAAATCTCCATCCAGTGATCTTGGTGGAATGTCCAAATGATGCAGGAAGAAAAAACTGATCTAGAGTGGATGACCTCCAGTAGAGAGCCTCCAAATGATATAGGGAAAACTGATCCCCAACCTGAAAAGTACCTGGGACAAGTTCGTGTTCTCTCAAACTGAAGAATGAGTTTTAGGAACAAACAGAGGTTATGAGCAGAACATATTTTTGAGCAAAAGAAAGCTCCTGTCTGAGAGAGGGACAGGAGGGGGCGTCCCAAGTGGGTGTCCCCCCTATGTTGGGATTTTGATTACAATTAAAGTCGCAGGTTAGTTTATAGAACCTCAGATAGTCATTTTCAAATATCAAAATTAGACAAAGTAAAATGTAAATGCAAAGATGAGCAATGTGAAGTTAGAGAAGGCTGATGCCTAGCAACGTGAAAGGAAAACAAAAGAACTGGAATGGCAAAGAGAGAAATAACTCTGTCATTCATTCAGCTAATAATATCTGAGGGCCTATTATGTGCCTGGAATTATTCTAAGCTTCCAAAGCTTATCAATGAAAACAAAAACAAAAACAAAAACAAAAACAAATGTAGCATTGAACTTTATGGAGTTTGGTATCCACATGGGACTAGTTCTGGGGCCTGTGTAGATATCAAAATTCAAAGATTTCAAATATTTTCATATAAAATGATGTATTTGTATATAACCTAGGTATATCCTCTTGTATATGTTAAATTATGTCTGCATCGGTTACAGTATTTAATCCAATGTAAATAATCAGTAAATATATTTTAGTATAGCATTTTTTTCTCAAATCTTTTGATCTGTGATTGAATTTGTGGGTAATGACCCTGCAGATCAGCAAGGCCAGCCGGATTGCCAATTGCCATAAATGCTAGAAAGGAAGAAAGCCAAGGATATGAGGCAGAGACGTGTGTTCCTGGACAGTCTCTTTAGGAATCAAGTTGGAGCCCGCCCTGGAGGCTGAGCAGCCTGCGAGTGCTCCAGACGGAGGTGCAAGGGCCAAAGGCTTGAGGGGAACAGAATGTGCCCGAAGGTCCCTGAGAAGCCAGAGCAGAGGCCACAGTTTGGAGTTCAAGGTTCATTTTACTTCCAGTGAAAAGCTGGGAAAGGAAGAAATAGGAAAGCACTAGGAAGTAGGGCAGGTTCTCAGCAGCAGCAAACTAAAAGTGTCTTTAGAACTGTAATTTACTGTGTGTTTTTTTAAACAAAATTACTGTTTCTCTACCTCCTCTTTTTGTGGCCAGCTTAGCCTGCCCTGAGGGAGAGGCTGGCATGACATGTGCTGCCAGGAATCAAACCATGGTTCCCTGCACCTACCTAAGCTTATCCAAGCAGGCACTTTAGGCCACTGAGCTATCTTGCCAGCCCTCTCCTTCCTTTGCAATTTCCATCTTTGTAGAAAAGTTATCCCAGATTAGTAAGACTACTGTACTGCTTTTCCTGAAATAAATTAGTTAAAAACAAAATGAAACAGAAATGGTTCTCTTCATTTCTGGCTGTATGGGAGCAGATTTGCAATGCAGTTTTGCCAAACTGGGGAGAAATGATGTCTGGGTAAAGATTCTTTTCCTTTCTTTTTGGCTGTGAATAAACTCAGCCTTTACAGTTTGAGTAAAACCCCTAAAGAGTTTGCCCTGCGGCTGTTAGGGGAGCACTGCTGCTGGGCCCTGACTGGGGCTGCTGGACTGTGCCAGCCCACCTGCTCTGCTCTGACACTGTCAGTCAGTCTGAACAAAAACCAACAAGCGCAGTTTACCTCATTTTAGCTTATCAAAAGCTTTGGTCAGGCTCTACCACAATGGGAAGTGAAAACTATTCAGTCACCATAGATGGCATAAAGTGTAATGTTTTATTATGTGGGGCCAGGGAGATAGCTCAGTAGAGTAAGTGCTTGCCTAGCAAGCACAGGGTTCTGAGTTCAATCCCTGGTACTGCAAAAAAAGGGGAAAAAAAGCTTTTAATGTTTTATTATGACTCGAACTGACTTCAGAAGCACAAGGTAAAGCAAAATACAAAAGCGCAGTGGAAGGTACAATCTTCTTTTACTGTTGTAGCGAGGGCTCGCAGGGGAAAAGATTTGGTATAGCATGTTTAATTGATAGGATTATTTTATAATATTCACCCAGAGACTCAAATACAAAAGAGTTCAGGAGATCTGTCCATGCACTAGAAACCCCAAGAATATGGTTGAAGGCCCGGATCCCAGGGGTTGCTGTGCACAAGTCCAGCTGAAGACCCAGTGCCCATGGCAGTGTCCTCCACAAGGCCAGCTCCAGGCCTACAGCCCACGACAATGTCTCATGCAAGTCTGTATCAAGGATCTGCACTGGGAAGGCCCAAAGGTCAGTGGTGGAAGCCAGCACGTCTGCTCCTGTGGGATGAAGGATCCGTGCCAGCCTGAGGGAGCTGCACTGGAGCCAGAGAGCAATACTCAGGGTAAGGACCAGAGCTCCCTACAGCCAGCCATTCTCAGTGACAGCCCTAAGGACCTGAGCTCCTCTGGCGATGAGAACAGCTGAGCTCATATCAGGAAAACCAGTGTGACAAATGTCTCCAGGAGGGCAACAGCACACCACCCTCCAGTCCTTCTTTTGTGCTGTTGGTAGCAGTCCTCGGGGGGGTCTTCTGCACCCAGCACCATGCTGACTCACTTAGGCGGGGAGTTACAGGCTGACCCTTAGTCCATCCGCCACATCCATTCTTGCTCAGTCCCCAGCTGTGGGCTTTGTTCAGCACGCGTCTCGTCTGCTGGTGTCTCCTTCACACGTGGTCTGAGCTTGAAAGCCAGAACCCACTGTCAGAGCCTGAGCTTCCCTTCCCCATACCACCACACCCCACTCCCCACTCCTTCATCCTGTCTCTAAATATTTACCACTTTTTTCTCCCTTACTTTCAGCACTTCGTTAAGATCTGTAGTCAACAACTTTTTTCTGAGAAGTGTCACATAGTAAATGTCTTTTATTGTGTTATCCACACAATCACTGCAATGATGACAGTCATTTGCTGGTATGGAGGACAAGATTAGTTTCAGGACCCCACTCAGATACCAGATCTGAGTGCTCAAGCCCCTTGGATAAATGGTATTTCCATACAAGCAATGCACATCCTCTTGAGTATTTTAAATCACTTCTAGACTACTAGGAATACTCAACACAAGGTAAACACTGTGTGACTAGTTGTTACATCATCGGATAGGATCCAAAGAGGTCCCTTTAAAGAGGGACCTTAACTCAGCCTGGGCAGGTTCTTTTTTTTTGGTCTTTTTGAGACAGGGTCTCACTATGCAGTAGTTAGGCTGGCCTTGAGTTCACTTTTGTAGCCCAGGCTGGTCTTGAACTCGCACTGATCCTCCTGCCTCAGTCTCCCAAGTGTTGGGATTACAGGTGTGCACCACCAGGTTCTTGACATTGTTGCAGAAATCATCTTAGGATGCAGTGCTGACAGGGACAGGCTGATCTATTAGGCATAGTTAGAAAGTAAGAGAAAATAGGGATAGGTTTCCAGTTTGAGGAGCTGAAGGACTCAGCTCTAAAGAAACTCAACCTGGCCTATTTAAATTTAAAACAGGTTTTCACCAAATCGTACAGGCTGGGCTTGAACTCACAATCCGCTTGGCTCAGTCTCCCTAAGTGTTGGGATTACAGGCATATGCCATGATTGCCAGTTTCACTTTTTAAAACTTTTGTCTATTTTTGCAGCGCTGGGGGTGGAGCCCAGGGCCTTGCATGTGCGAGCCAAGCACTCTCCCACTAACCTGCGCCTCCACCTCCTAATTTTGTCGCTTTTTATTTAAAACCTTTAATGACTTCCCATCACTTTAACAAACGGTGGCCTTAGACCTTGTTATTAGAACTGCTGGAGCTGCTTTTTTAAATGCAGAGTTCCATACTCCTCGCCAGAGCCCTTAAAATAGAATCTCTTGGAACAGGCTCAATTTTAATGAAGATCCCAAGAAATTCTAATGCAGCAGCTCTCAAAGTGGGGGGTTCCTAGCCCTCTGAGGGCTCCCGTCATTCTTTGGGAAGGCTTCTGAAGCATGGAAAAATACTGGAATAGAGTGTGTTTGGGGAGTTGAGGTGGAGAGAGCCGGAAGATGAAGGTGAGGAGAATCTCCTCTCAGAGAAGGTGGGGGCTTAGGAAAGGCCCAAAAGCAACCAGGACCTGAGTCCATCTCTGGAGAGTCTGGAAACACAAGTGTAAAGTTCCTGAGGCTGGGATGGTGGACAGAGGCCAAGATGGCTGAACAAGGTGAGGCAGAGCAGAACAAGAGGAGGCGATGGGGTGGGAGAGAGAAGAGGCTGGGCAGAGGGAGCAGGGTCTTAAAAACTGTGGGAATGTTTTCAGGTGGTTCTTCTAGAAACAGCTCACCAATTAAAAATATTCCACGTCCTTCTTATCTAAAAAAAAAAAAAAAAAAAAAAATTAGACGAGACAAGCCCAAAAGGTGCCAAAAAGGGTATTTGAAGAGTGCAAAGTGAAGGAGTAAGGGAAAAACTAGCTCCGTGGAGTGAACCTGGGCCAAACAAAGAGAGGAAAGGATGAAAAGAAAAGGAAAAGTGTGTCGTGTGCACAGCGGGCTACTTAGAGGACTCACTATAACTGGCTCCCGGTGGTGTCTCGTGTCTCCTATGACATCCACATCTCGTGGGAGCCTGCAAGAAGTTGTGCGCATGCGGCCTTGGGAATTACCTGACACGCTCCTAGGACCTTCAGTAGACAGGTCTCACTTTTTTTTCCCAGCGAGCTTTGCTGCGCTTTCTCTCCTGCATCAGAGGGAGTGGCCTTTCCTCAGAGAAAGATGGGAGCTTCGGTGAGTGTGAGCAGGGGAAGTAGGCAAGCTACTCTAAGGTAGCTAGCTCTCCCTTCCTTCTCACTGGTCTTTCCTTTCTTCCTCGCTGGATATTCCTTTTCCTCTCTGGGTGGTCTGTAAACTCCTTGGGGACCCAGGCTGTTGAGTACCTATGATGTTCAGAACCATGTGGGTGTTCAGCAAATACTGTTGGACCTAAGACATCATTGTCCTGTTCTTCTGTGGCTTGATTCTGATTTGAGCTGTAAGAACTTAAGAATGCAACCACTTTTGGATAAACATTAGAAAAATATTTCCCTATTAGTCACTTAATAAGTAGTATGTTGACTTTTTTTTTTTTTTTTTAAGGATGGGCTCTTAAGGGCTGGCCAGATAGCTCAGTGGACTAAAGTGCCTGCTTAGGCAGAGCACAGGGACCAGTGTTCGATCCCTGGCATCACAAGCCATACTGGCCCTGACCCCAGGGTGGGGTGGGGGGCTTGAGACTGGGTGTGGTGGCTGGAAACAGGAGGGTCACTACTAGTCTGATCTGTGTAGTGAGACCCTGAAGACCCTGTACTAAATACATTTAAAAAATAAAAATAAAGACAGGGTCTTACTACGTAGTTCTGGCTGGCCTCAAATTCACAGCTATCTTTTTGCCTCAGATTCCTGAGTGCTAAGATTATGAGAGTGGGCTACCATATCCAGCCTTTTAAAATACTTTTAAAATACTTCATCATCAGCTGGGCGTGGTGGTACATGCCTGTAATCCCAGCACTCGGGAGGCTGAGGCAGGAGGATCGGTGCGAGTTCGAGACCAGCCTGGACTGCAAAAGTGAGCTCAAGGCCAGCCTGAACTGCATAGTGAGACCCTGTCTCAAAAAAAAAAAAAAAAAAATACTTCATCATCAGCCAGGCGTGGTGGCGCATGCCTGTAATCCCAGCACTCAGGAGGCTGAGGCAGGAAGATCGGTGTGACTTCGAGACCAACCTCAGCTACAAACGTGAGCTCAAGGCCAGCCTGAACTGCATAGTGAGACCCTGTCTCAAAAAAGACAATAAATAGATAGATAAATAAATAAATAAATAAAATACTTCATCATCAATTTTAGTGTATGTGCTTCTGGAGTAAGCACAGAATTCTTCATCAAAGGCACAGCACTTCAGCAGAGAGCCAGAGTGAACATGTCTTTCTCCTATACAATCATAAATATCCTGAATTCAAAAATCTGTATTTTCTGAATATGATTCTAGGGCACTAGGGAGCACATCCTTCTCTGCATTGGGCCATCAGGGAGTTTCACAGTTCTCTTTTCCGCTCTTCTCAGAACCTAGCTGGCCTCATTGCTGTGTCCTGTGCGTCCCTGTGGGGATCTTTCTGGGCAGTGTTTCTCTCAGCACCATCCTCCTGACACCCCAAAGCCTAACACCTACAGGCTGACTTCTGGGTCCTTAGGACTTGGCGTCCTGTCTTCATTTTCTTCTACCTCAAGAGCTTTGCTCTATTCCAGCCCTGTCTGGTGCTGTAGGGATAGAGAGGTGTGTGCCATAAAGTACATTCTGATTGCTATAAAACCATTGCCACCATTTGTTACTTGACCTTTTTTATCTTTCCAATTAGAAATTCTATCCATTTTGGGCCAGCAAGATAGCTGAACAGTCTAAAGCGCCTGCTTAGGGCAGCTTAGGCAACTGCAGGGACTGCGGTTTGCTCCCTGGCATCACGTGCTGTGCCAGCCCCACCTTTAGGGAAGGCTGAACAGGCCATAACACACACACACACACACACACACACACACACACACACACACACACACACAGAAATTCTATCCATTAAATATTAATTCCCATTCTTTTCCCCTGCCTTAGCCTCTCACAACTTTTATTTTCTGTCTGCATAAATTTGCCTATACTTCTGGGTGTGGTGGTGCACACTTGTAATCCCAGCACTCGGGAGGCTGAGGCAGGAGGATCGGTGTGAGTTTGAGACCAGCCTGGGCTACAAAAATGAGCTCAAGGCCAGCCTGAATTGCATAGTGAGACCCTGCCTCAAAAAGGCAATAAATAAATAAATAAATAAATAAATAAATAAATTTGCCTATGCTATGTACCTCATTTAAGGGAAATCATATAATATTTGACTTTTCCTGACTAGCTCATTTTACTTGGCATGAGAGTTTATCTATATTGCAGCATGTATCATAATTAAATTCATTTTTAAAGCTAAATATTACACTATGTTATGAACATACTGGGTCTTCCTTATCCATTTATCCCTTCAGGGACATTTGGATTGCTTCCAGCCTTCAGCTTTTGTGAATTAAAATTGCTCTGTAAGTGGCTGCTCAAACATCTTGAGCCCCTGATTTCCATTCTTTGGGATATCTCTTTAGAAGAGGAATTATCAGACTATGCAATGTGTCTATACTTAACTTTTTGAGGGAATGCCAGTGTTGGTCATAGTGGTGAAGCCATTTTGCATTCCCACCAGCAAAACATAAGCATTCCACTTTCTCCACATCCTCAATAATATTTGTGATTTTCTATTTAAAAAAAAAAAAAAAAAAAAAGAATGGCAGGGCTAGAGATCCAGCTCAGTGGCCAAAACACCTGCCTGGCATCACAGTGTCTTCAGTTCAATCCCTAATATCAAAAGAAAAAAAAATCTATGGGTATGAAGTAGTATTTCACTATGGTTTTGTTTTCCATTTCTGTAATTATTATTAGTGATATTAATCACCTTTTCATGTACTTATTGGCCATTTTTGTTCCTTTCTTGGTGTTTTGGAGAAATGTCCATTAAAGTTTTTGTTCAGGATATTTCCTTTGCTTTTTTTGTTTTCTTTTTGCAGGGTCTCACAGTGCAACTCAGGCTTGCAGCGATCTTCCTGTTTCCGGCCTCCCCACCCCTGGGATTGCAGGTACCCACCACCACACCCAGTCTCAGTGGCCGGCTCATTGTGTCTGGGGCAGGGCCAGCACAGCATGCTGTGCCAGGGATTGAACCCTGGCCCCTGCGCTTGCCTAAGCAGGCATGCCTTGTTTGTTTATATTAAGTATTGAGCTCAGGATCTTATGAATGCTAGGCAATCACTCTACCACTGAGACACACACACAGCCCTTTTGGTTGCTTTCAAGTAGAGTTATTTTGTTGTTGTTGCTATTGTTGGATTCTAGAAGTTGGTTATATATTTTGGGTGATAATCTTTTATCAGATGTAGGACTTGCAGTTATCTTCTCCGATTCTGTGAGTTGGGTTTTCACTATCAATAGTGCCCTTTGATATACACACGCCTTTAAATTTTATTTTATTTTATTTTTTTGTGGGACAGGGATTCGAACTCATGACCTTGTACTTGCCAGGCAGGTACTTGTGCCACGGAGCTATCTCCCCAGCCCCACGCCTTTAAATTTTAAATAAAATTATTAATTTTTATTTTGTCACTTGGCCTTTTGTGTAATCATCTCTACATTTCAAATAGAAAAATTTTGGCAGAGAGAAGTTAAGTAGCTTGAGTAAGACCACCCTGCTGTTGAGGGTGGGGCTGGAATTGTGAACCCAGGCAATCTGGCCACAGGTTTGATGAGAGCAGCCGCTCTGCCAGACACCTCTCTATTGCTTGACGTAGAGTAGCACCTGGCAGCCAGTGCATACTTATGCCTGGACATAGAAGGCTTGTCAGGGAATGTTTCCTGTTTTATACACTTGATGTGAGTACATTTTAACACATGAATCTATCACTCATCCATAAAGCAGCAACATCTCAACATCTCAACTCCCTTACTAACAAGAAAGGAGAAACAGCTGATCAATTAATTATCAACTCTGTGCAAGGTACAGAGAGAATGAAGCTGATGCACAAGGTTTGTTCTTCAGTATTTAATGAACCCAAATATTTGCTGATTAGAAGGAAAAGACTTAGTTAGGAAAAGCATTACTAGAAACATAAGCTTATAAAAGCTCTATAAACCAGACCGTTATTGCCAGAGAGATTGGAGAATTATGAGAGAGATTATGGTGAATAAAAGGTAATGAATTCAGGGATGGGGGAGGGAGAGAGGAAGAGGGGGGGAGACAGAGAGAGAGGGAGGGAGGGAGGGAGGGAGGGAGGGAGGAAAAGAGAGAGAGATTGAGAATACGACACATTTCAGCCACAACTCGATCAATCTGAACGAGGACAGTTGGAGAATTGATGTCAAGATGTACTAATTAGAGAGAAGGACAAGTCCACTGCAACAGTGTCTAATGACAAGCTAAGGAGTCTTCTTTTAGTGTGGAACTGCTTACCTGAGTGGCAGATCCCAGTACACAATGAAAACTACAAGGCTCCTTGCTCAAAAATTAAGAAGTTCAAACCAGGGCAGTTTCGAGGGGCTCTGTAGTTCATACACCAGTTGTATTAGCTTTCCTATCACTGTGATAAAATACCTGAGAGGAACAACTTACAAGGCAGAAAGGTCCTTTTGACTCACCAATGCAGTGACTTCAGCCCATGCTTGTTTAACGGTAGCACTTTGAGTCTTTCGTGACAGTACCTGAAGGCAGAAGTAAATGGCAGAGGAGGCCAGGTCACCTCACAGTGGCCGAGAAGCAGAAAAAGACACAAGAAGAGCCCTAGCTCCCAAATCCTCTTCAAGAGTGCATGCTGGGGCTGAGGAGATAGCTCCATGGCACAAGTGCCTGACTGGCAAGTGCAAGGTTGTGAGTTTGAACCCTGGTCCCGCAAAAAACAAAACAAAACAAAAACAAAAACAGAGTTCATCCCCATGACTTAACTTCCTTCCACAAGGCCTCACCCCCTGAGGGTTCTGCCCGAGGTGGCAGTGCCATGGGCTGATGTCCAAGTTTTTAATTCAAAGGGCTTTGGGGACATTCAACATCCAAACTGCAGCATTCATGAGGTTTACTTTCTGTGTAATTGTTAAGAATACATTTAAAAGACTGGGTATTAGTTGCCTTTCTGTGAATGAGAAGTAGAAGACTTGTCAGGAAATCCTTGAAAGGTTGGTGGTTGTAGGAACAGGAGGGAGGCATGAGTGTGGTGAGATGCATCGGATCACTTGGCATGGGCTGACGGGGGACACGGTCCAAGTCTTCCTTCATGCAACCATCCCAGCCCAGATCTTGGAGAGCAATGGAATCCTTGACAGAAAGGAGTGAGAAGAAAAGAGCTGTCTTTGATAGGCTGCCGAGGGGTAACCAGCCTTAGTCATGCTGAATGCAGGCAAAATCCCTTCCAAGAACTGTCCAGTTGGCAGTTGAGGAAGAGGAAGAAAATTCAGACTTACAGATATAGATTTGAAGGATAACGGCGTTGTGCAACTGTTAAATTGTGAGGGTGTGTGCTATTTCTTGAGAATTAAGTAGATAGATAAGCAGAGTGCTAGATGAAGACTTTAAGATTTTCTGCCGCCACTTAAAGGAATTGGGCAATCAGCTATGGTGCTGATTCCAGTAGCCCGGTGGAAGGTTGCTCTAGCTGAGAGTTCCACAAAATGATTGTGCAGAATAACAAACTTGTTTTGATATTTCAGTGCTGCAACATGATTTTCAAAAAATGGTGCAACAATGATGAAGTCCCGGCCTTAACTGTCACAGGGGTCTTGTAGCAGGGTCCTTAGGCCCTTTTCTCCCTCCTTCTCTTCACTTTTTAATGATCCATTTATTTTTCAGGCAATTCTTTCAGGAATTTGAAAGTTTAAGCAGGGGTTACATAGAGAACTAACAGGAAATGTCTCATCTTTCCAAGTTTATTGTTGAGAGTGACCAGATGTCATTTGTTTGTGAGTGGGAAATGGGAAGTTAGATCACAGAATGTGAAATTTAAAACTCCATTTCTTAAGGGGGAGTGAAGAAGAGAAGTAGGCAGGGAGGCAACTTCGACTCCTCAGACTGTGTGAACAGAACAGGGGCAGTGCTCTTGAGAAAGACACTAATATGAGAACATGTTTTACTGTCTGCAGGGTTTGCTCTTTTCAAAGTCTGTGCTCAAACAGCTGGTCTCTGCCTGGCTGGGGTAGGGTGTTTGGGAGTTCTCTATGGATCTGCTGAGATTAGGGACCCATGAAGGGCCAGGAAGGGAGGCCAATGTTCTTATGGGTCATTGCGGCCCAGAATAAAGAATCAGAAAGTAACTTATGAAAAGTCAGCACTTAGCACTTACCAAAGCAATTATATTGATTTTTAAAACAATTATATTTTCAGTCTCTGTGGTTTAAACTCTGGGTCAAATACTTCCAGACTGTTCTGTCTGGCTCACATCTGGCCTCTTGTCTCTTAATCACTTGTGGACTGTCCCGGAAATACCCTCTTCGTCCCTTGCTGTTGCTACAGTGGGCTTTGGGAGGATCGCACTTGGTCAGGTATTGTTCTCAGCCATCTCCATGGCAGCAATGGACAACAAAGATTCTGAGGAGTGTGGAACTGACAGGCCAGAGATGGAGCCTGCATTCCTGTCTCCAGCTTATAATTTACAGAACCGTTTGTCTTCCTGAGAGAGAAAGAAGTGGTGTGTACCTCCTTGGAAGTCGACAGGCTCCAGGCCAGACAAACAGATGAAAACTTGGAATTGGTTATTGGATCACTGGGCCAAACATGGGACACTAAGCTGAATGAGAGATTACAGGGCAAAAGGGATCCAAGAATTACTACACGGTTGAGAATTTCTTGGACAGTTTTACAATGAAAAGGAAAAGAAAGTTCTCACATACCTGTTGGACTTTTAGGGAGAAAGGAAAGATCCCCGCCAACTCTTAGTTGCTCCTCCATTCAGTTATTTAGCAGGTTTGCCTTCCTGGAGCCCTGCCCAAGACTCTGAAATCCACATGTTGGACTTTCCTCGTGGTAAGTTACTGAGACTCAAAGTACACATCGATTGGACAGAAGAGCTAGTCTTTGTAGGACCCATCTACCATATTATTTTTTTCCATCTACCATATTAGCTCTCTGGTCATCTACTGTCATAGTGTCCCAAGGATGGAACACAGTAAACACAATTTTAAAATTACTGCTGTGGGGCAAGGCAGATAGCTCAGGGACCACAGGTTTAGGCAAGCGAAGGGACCACAGTTCAATCCCCGGCACCACATGCCTACACCAGCCCCATATCCAGGGCAGGCTGAGCCGACTGTAACATAAAATAAACACATAAAGTTTAAAAAAATAAAATTATTACTGTGGTATAATATATATAAAATAAAGCTTACCATTTAACCATTTACAGTGGATCCTTGATTTATGAACTCAATTCATTGTAACTCTGGTTGCTTGTAAGCCAAGACTATTTCTCTCATAATTAATAATGGAAATACCTATAAATGTGCTGAGAACCTCCAAAGCACTCCTTAACTAACATTTTATAATAAGGGTTGTGTGTAATTTACCAGAACACCAATAATTTTCCTTGTGTATTCACCAAAAAGTTATAAAATGTGCCTAGTTTACCAGAAACAAACATTCCCTGCTTTACTCAGCATTCAAGTTGACATCGGTGGCCTGCAGGAAGTGAGGATGCTATGGAAGGTGGTTCCTGTTTGGAAGGAGAGTGCCTTCTGTAAGAACAGCAGGAACCTGGCTCTCTGGTGTCCTCTCCTTGGGAGAATCGTGAGCTACCAGGACCTACATCTGACTCACTAGGTCTCCACCTTTTCACAACTAAAAATTGGTCTAGGTGGCCAGATAGCTCAGGGGACTAAAGTGCTGGCTTAGGCAGAGCACAGTGACTGAGGTTCGATCCCCAGCCTGCTGTGTCAGTCTCACTCTTGAGGTGCACTGAGACAGTCATTGAGACTGGGTGCGTGGTGCATGCCTGTAATTCCAGGACTTGGGAGGCTGAAAACAGGAGAATCACTACAAGTCTGATCTGTGTAGTGAGACCCTGTAGACCCTGTACTAAATACAAAAAAATAAAAAAAGTATGAATTTGTCTAAAGTTGTCTGTTTCTGTCTTTTCTTTAACATTGGTCTTCTCAGTTGATGCCTTCTTTTTTTTTAACTTTTCTTTTCTCTCTTAGCTTCTTTTCTAGCTTTCTTGGGGCCATTTTGATAGCGGGAATCATAGTGCTTATATAAAGCATTAACCAAGATCATGTCCACAAACATGCACATCTGGGTGGACTGAAGTTCAGCTTGTTTATGCTCACATATGCTTTTTTGGCATCTTGAGTATCTCTTTATAGCTGCACAAGTGGCCCATGTGTAGGTCGGTACTCAAGACTCGGCTTGCAAGTGACACCTAAAATCATGTTGTCACCTAAGTTGTTCATGTCTGAGGCCAGTTGTACCCTGAGAATGGCACAATTGTGCAATTCATTGCCATTAAGTACATTAATTGTGTTTTCAGCCATTACCACTGTTCATTTTCACTTTCCTAAATAAAAACTCTTTGCCCATTAAATAATAACTATACATTTGTCCTTCCCCCATTCTCTGGTAACCCCTATTCTACTTGATGTCTTTGAATGTACCTATTCTGAGTATGAACAGATAAAGTTTTCTAAAGTAGCTTCATTGTTTCTGTGAAAATAATGCTTGTATTTTATAAATACTCATTTATCATAGAGAAGTACAAAGAAAAAAGATTGCATCTGAATATACTACTGTTAACTTTGATAAATATTACATCTTGGGGCCTGGCAGGATGGCTCAGTGGTCTAAAGCGCCTGCTGAGGAAAGCTTAGGCGGCTGCAGGGACCGCGGTTCGATCCCCGGCACCACATGCTGTGCCAGCCCTGCCCTCAGGGCAGGCTGAGCCGGCCATAAAAATAAAAAATAAACAAACAAACAAACAAAAAAAAGTTAAAAAAAAATATTACATCTTTCTAAGCATATAGACATATACAAACCATAATGAGGTGCTTAGATAAACTCCACAAAATGAAATTACTAGAAATGTAGGCTTTTAAAGTTGACTTTAATTTTTTGATAAGGTAGTTTAAATCTTCAGGTATTCAACAAAAGAAAATTTAAAGATACTACAGAGTTTTAAATGAGTGATTCCTCCCAACATGAATATTGCCTCTGAGAAAAAATGCTTTTTCATTAGGGAAACAATGAAGATATTGGGCTCCTTGATTTGTGGAAGTTCTTCAGTGTTGTCTGTTGTCATTGTCAGAGCTGATCGTGATGCTAAGTGTGACAAGGATTTGAGGAGGCTGTGGATATAGCTCGAAGCCATGGTTCCTGCCCAGTGAGTGTGGGGTCCTGAACTCAATTCCCAGTTCTTAAAAAAAAAAAAAAAAAAAAAAAAAAGACAAGGAACTTGAGAGCATCCTAGCATGGCAAGCTTTATCTATCAAATATTAACCATTGTTTTCTGTGTACTAGGATAATTGATAAGAAACCAACCAGTGGTCAGTAGAAATTTTTTACATATTATTACTATTACTATTATTGTTCGAATATTTAGTGAGGCTCACTAAAATAAACTTATTCACAGCCACAAAACTGAAAGACACATAGCCCAGCTAGGCTGCCTGTAGATCCCACACTGCCTCAAAAGGCAAAAAATCATTGGATCTCCAACTGCAACGAAAGGGATTATTTAAAATTTTTTTTCATTTATGCATTTGGTACAGAGTCTTGCTACATATGCATCTTGGACTCATAGTGATCCTCCTGTTTTCAGCCTCCCCAACACTGGGATTACAGGTGCGCACCACCACTCCCAAACTCATCACCGGCTCAGCATGCCCTGGGAATGGGGCTGGCGCAGCATGGAGGACCAGAGACTGAACCCTGGTCCCTGAGCCTGTCAAAGCAGGTATTTTAGTCCACTAAGCCATCTTGCTAGCTCTTAACTTTTTAAAATTGATACATGTTTACAGTGCACTGTCCACACTCCTCACGTGGAGTTGGTACATGTGTGTAACACATCCCAGTTTCCCTTTCATCCCCTTTGCCATCCCTCCTTCCCCTCTCTTGCCATCTTTTAATCCTTCCCATGTGAGAAAGATCTGTATCCCTACTTCTCACTATCTATCTTTTGTTTATTTATATTCTGGCTTTCACATATCAGAGGAACCATGTAATGGTTAAGCTTGTGTGTCTGATTTATTTCACATAACATTGTGGTCGCAAAGTGCATCTACTTTCCTGCAAATGTTCCAGTTGATCCTCTAGGTCCTCCCTAGCAGGGCTGGCTGAAGATCAAGAGGGAGAGTGGGGTCCCCCAACTGTGTGTGTTGGTGTGGTGTGTTCCCATATGTTGGCTCTTTTCCTCCTCATTGACCTGGGCAAGAACAGAGGGGACTCCTCCAGGAGCACAGCTCAGAACCGCTAACTCCAGGAGCATCTCTCCAAAAACATCTTTCAGCCCCCTCTTCTGCCAGTACTCTGTAAGTCTGGGATTGGTAGTTGGCAAATGTAAAAGGCAGTCAGGGGGCATGAGGGCTGGGACTCGGGAAGTAGCCCAAGGGTAGGACACCACAGAGTTCCAGCAGAGACCCCACCGACTACAGCACCCTGTCCACTCAGATTTATTCAGCCAGAAGTCTCAGACCCAAGAGAACCTAGCAGAGTGGCCTTCAACACTGGTGAATGCTGCCTGGAAGATGCTTCCAGACCCCGGGGCAGGGGACTGTACCTACTAAAGCTCCATGGCATGGAGGTTTTTGAAGGGATAGTTAGTTCCTCAAGGCAATGATGGGCATTAATGAAAAACTTGCAAAGCTCAAAATGGAGCTTTCATGAAAGAGACTGAATCCACTGTCAGTGCTAAACAGAAAAAGAGCTTTTGAACAAGATGTCTTTGAAAAAGCCAAAGAAATTTTAGTAAAGATGAACTACTTTTGAAATGTTGAAGTAAAGATCAAGTTAAAGAAGAGTCCCCTGTAATTAGCTGTTAAAGTACTGAAAGTGAAGTTCCCCCCCACCAACAGAAATTACACAAAAAATAAATAAAATAAAATTCCCACCAGGAAAAAATTTTAAAAGGTGATGAGGCGAGCTTCCTTTAAAAGCAAAACAACTTCTTTTGAATGAATACCTTCTGTTGGATGCCCTAAAACCAGAAATAACATCTATTACTAATAAATTGTCACAAATTGAGCTTTTAAAACAAATGTACAGTCATGTGCCAGTTGGGGACACACTCAGGGAAATGCATTATTGGAGAATTTCACCTTTGTTTGTACATCACAGTGGACCCTCGCTTGTCATTATATCACTCCAATTTTTCTTTCTCCAAATCATTTCTTCTTTTCAAAGGACATTTGTCATTTGATCTAGGGACCATCCTTATTTAAGATAATCACACCCCTAGGTATTTAATTACAAACCAACAGGGCCAGCCAGGTAGCTCAGCAGATTAAAGTACCTACTTAAGCAGATGCAGGGATCGGGGTTCAATCTCCAGCGTGACATGCTGGATACACACACACACACACACACACACACACACACACACACACACACACGGGGAGGTGTGCTGAGAGGGTGACTGAGATTGGGCATGGTGGCTCACACTCATAATCCCAGACTTGGGAGGCTGAAAACAGGAGGATCACTACAAATCCATTCTGTGTAATGAGACTCTGTAAACCCTGTACTAAGTACATTAAAAAAAAATTAAAAATGCCGGGCGTGGTGGCGCACGCCTGTAGTCCTAGCACTCGGGAGGCTGAGGCAGGAGGATTGGTGCGAGTTCGAGACCAGCCTGGGCTACAAAAGTGAGCGCAGGACCAGCCTCAACTGCATAGTGAGACCCTGTCTCAAAAAGACAAAAAAAAAAAAAAAAATTAAAAATAATAAAATTCACAAACTAAGATGCCTATAATGTCACCAGGTGATAATCTCATGGAACTGCTATCATCTATGCAACCCATAATTTATTGAAACATCACCGTATATCACCTGTAGTCTCGCACAATTCTGGAGGCCAGATGCCAAATGGGCCTCTGTTCCTCACTCCCTCTAAGGGCTCCTGCCTTATCCAACTTCTGGTGGCTCACAGCAAGCCTTGGTATTCCCTAGCTTGTCATTATATCACTCCAATCTTTCTCCAGATCATCTTCTTTTCAAAGGACATTTGCCTTTTGACTTAGGGACCACCCTAATTTAAGAAAATCACACCCCTAGAAATGTAATTATAGCTGTAAACACCCTTTCTCCAAGAGAGATCATGTTCATAGGTTCTGAGTGGGACCATTAAATCCTGGGCTTCATGCTGAGGGAATAGAGGCAATGTCTGACTAATGAGGGCAGTGGGATCTTCAGCAACACTGGGCAGAAATGTCACCCACTGATTAAATTTTTAGTCTGCTCTGACCAAAGTGCCTTTAGTGGCTATGCAAGAACTGGGTTCCCCCTCCTGGAGTCACTTCTAAACTGCCAGTGTCCCTACATTATGCTATCACACAGTGTTTTCTCTGGGGGCTAAAAATGCACATCCATACTTTGTTACCAAGTTGAAGGAAAAAAAAAGAGTAGAACAGGAAAGCTCAAGCCCCACGAGGCTGTGTCACAAGTCTGTATATAATGTTCTGCCGTTGCTCACACAAATGCCCCATGAAGGAGCTTTTTTTAATGATTCAAACTGTCCCCAAGTGTAGAAGGCACATGATGAGGTTGGGACGTCTGACCGATTATTTTTGGAGCCTAAGCCAAATCCCAACCCAGCACATCCATTTAAACCTGCAATTCTTTGGCTGACTTTGTGTCTTTCGCTATGGGATAGTGGCGTGAGGCCTGAGCTCTCCAGCTTCAAAGGAAGCCGACAGCAGAGGACCAGCTGTGGCTCATGCTGACCTAAAGAGCCCCACCCACCAACTCTCTCCCTTTTATTTCCTTTCCTCTATCTCATACCAAATTTAGAGAGTCTTGAAATGGGTCAGTTTTTGGTACCAAAAATTTCCCCAAGAAGGAAGAATCTATTTTCAATATCGTGTCCATCTTGGAGTCCATCCCTTCCTTGAATTCTACACATACAACCAAGCCTTGAAATCCATGCCTCGCTCTGAAATCCCAAAGGCCTGACTGCTGCATGCCTCGTTAGCACTTGGCACACACCCCAGTGCTGATGCTAGAGGACAGATGAGGCCAATTTCTTGCCTCCCTGTATCTGCGCCTAGGACCAGCTTGCCTATGTAATGTCAGTGCATTTGAAGGACACTGCAATCCCCTGGCATTCCTGGACATCCCCCAGCCCTGGCCCCAAATCAGCAGGAAGATACTCAGTTGTACAGAATTTGGTAGCTGCATGTTGGATTCATTTGAGCACAGTTGTTTTCCACTGATTTTTATTTCTCCTGATAAATCATTGTAGAAGTTCCTAGTTTTATTTTTCCTGATAAATCACTGTAGAAGTTCCTAGTTTGCTTCTGTAAAATGGCTTACCGGCATTTTTATTATTTTAATCCCATTATGGTTTCAAGAAAAGAAAAAGCAAAGCATGGTATCTAGCATCTCATCATTTTGATCTGTGACTCATTCTCTAATCAGAGAAATGATGTGTGATGGGGACTGCCAGGCAAGCCTGGCTTCTCCATGCCTCCCTCCCACAGTGATTCTCTAGCAAGCCAGGTAGGTAGCGTGCCTCCCCACCAGCCCCCCACAGCCAGCTGTGGTTATTGTCAAATGCATGACTCAGTGTGGAGAATGGCTCGTCACTCCTGCACAGCAGGCCCTGCCAAGAGCTCACACGGGGCCGACTCCTGTTGGGCACTGTCTACCCACTTCTGCGAACACAGAACCCTCCCAATAGGCTTACCTAGAGAGTTCTGTCACTGTCTCCATTTTAAAACAAGAAAACTGTCCTGAGGGGTTAAGTAACCTGCCTGAGGTGATGGGGTTGGACCCTGGCTGCCTGGCCTCAGAGCCTATGTATTTGACCACCATGCCAGCCTGCTGTGCCCTGGAGTTGATCCCATATGCAGAAGGGACACCTGGCTACACTGTGAACCCAAGTCAAGCTACTGCTTTTGGGAAGAAATAGTAGACATCTAATTAACAGTCCTGGAAAATTGGAACATGGAAATGACAGGACATTCAACACTATGAAACCCCATAGGTTCAGATGAAGGCATCATTTATATCTGATGAAGACATTGAGGATGATGACTAGACTTGCTGAAGGTCACCGTGAAGGTAGGTAGCAATGTGGCTTGAGCCTGGCTCGTTCATTTCCAAGTGCAGACTTATGTCATGAGACCTTTCTAGTTTGCAGGAACAATACCTTTCCCTAAATGCTAAGACCGTGTCTTTCTGACCTGCTTTGATTACATGGAAGAAACTCATTTTCCCTAAAACATCTTTCACATCCACCTGCCCCTGTAGACATTTCCTGCCAGCCCCAACTCTGTGAGAACCAGGCCTGCAGGGTCCTCCATCAGCAGGGTTGGATGTTGATTCCCAGCCCCCAACCTGGAAGAGGTACTCACAGATTCTATGTTGACAGAATGGATAGATTTGTTCCTAGTAAATTTCCCTCAGAAAATCCCACTGAAAATGCAAATGCATTGCCTCACAGAGAGGCCTGGAATTTGTTTAGCCATTTTCTCCTCAAGAACAAGATTTGGAGGGATGGGAAAGGATATGGGGAGGGGGTGGCATGAGAAGACAGCGGGCCCTAGGGAATTCAAGTATAGGACTGGATCTCGAACTAAGGCTGAGGAAGAAGAGGGACGGACAGGATGGGGTAAACTCTACCTTTTGCCTGACTTTTGGGGCAGAATAACCCCCCCTCCCAGCAGTCCCGCAGTCCCTGGGTGACACCCACTGGATTCTGTCCGGGCCTGAGAAAAGTAACAGACACAGACGTACCCGTGAGGGTCCTGGGTGCTTGCCTTTGTTGCCCCCTCAGCCTCTTCTCCCAGGCAGATTATCTGTCTTTCTCTTCAGAACAGTAAATGGAACAAAGAAAAGAAGCCCACCCCACCCCAAGTTCATCCAGCAGTCCCACTTCCTCCTGTGGGTTGGGCTCTCCCAGATGCTTCTCTAGGCCTTGATGTACGTTTGTGCCTCACACACAGAAATGGGAGCTCCCTCTGCAGGTCTTGCATGGCTCACCTTTTCCATTGAAATATGTGGGGTTAGCCGGGCGTGGTGGCTCACGCCTGTAATTCCAGCACTTGGGAGGCTGAGGCAGGAGGATTGGTGCGAGTTCGAGACCAGCCTGGGCTACAAAAGTGAGCGCAGGACCAGCCTCAACTGCATAGCGAGACCCTGTCTCAAAAAGACAAAAAAAAAAAAAAAAAAGAAATATGTGGGGTATCTCAAGGTTAGCTCACATAGATGAGTCTCAATCCTATGAATATCTGCATTGGATTTCATCATAGCACATACCAGGCTTATCACCAGGCCTTGTGCCAGTCCCTCATGCACGAGGTAGCTGCTTCCAATTTTTTGCTATTGTGAAAATTGCCAGCACTAGGGTTTGTACGTAGCTTATGCCCATGGTGTAACTTTGTTTCTTAGAGATTCCATGATCATTGAACTGTCTCTTTCCGGTCTCGTCTGCCTGACCAAGCTCCCACCAAGTTTGGGGAACCCCTTTCTTGGGATGGACTTCGTGAGTGCCACCTTCTGGGGTACAAAGGGCACACACAGGGCAACTTCTCCCTCCCCACCCACTGAGTCCACAGCAGCTGTGCAGCCTCCTCGATGCCCCTGGGCTCCTCAGTCCCACATCTAGCCCAGGGCCTTTACATTTACATGAAGTTACAGCAACAAAAAACCGTACTACAAGTGATAATGAACTATTGGTACTAGTGGTTCACAAATCATTGGGCACAAATCAGAACAGTCAGTGGCAAGTACAAGACACGCTTGCGCTCGAGGGTGTGATAGGCAGTGCTCAAGCACTTCTCATGCTCCTTTCAATGTGTGACATGCTAAGGCGAGAAAGAATCACTTGGCTCCCTAGCTAGAATGTTATGTATACATATATATATATATAATATATATATATATATATATATATATATATATATATATATATATAATCATGAAATAAAGAGAGAACCATGCTTCCTTTCCCCCAGCATACTAAACATCAAGAATGTAAAATGCAGAACATCCCTTCCTCCTCTCGAGGAAGGGCACCTGATACGATTTACCAAAAACCTGCCTTGTGGCTGCAAGAGCTTATGGGAAAGAGCGATCCACCCCCAGAGTAAACAGTAAATGGAATGATGATTTTCTAGGAAGTGCTGTGTCTGGCTGCAGCAGCAATGAGCTCAGAGAGGTTTCTTGGCAGCCAGGGAGGCCACTGAGAGCATCGACCTGCGATGAGGAAGACAGCACTCATCCGGTTATCTCCGTGGGTGTGGCTTTTGGGAGGCAGCGGGAGCCCGCCTCCTCCGGGGATTTCCTCCGGCATTACAGAAAATGATGCAGAGAAGCCTCTGTTCCCCGGAACAGGAGGCCAGAGGCCACCTGGGTGGTGGCGGTGGGGTCAGGACTCTCACTTGTGGTCATCATCAGAGATGTTGACTGGGAATGGGGTGTGTGTGTTGGGGGGTGACCCACTGGGTGACCCGGCACCGGCCTGAGAGCAGCTGGGAGCTGGCTGTCTAAAGCTGAGCGCAGGAGATAATTGCTCCGTTCTCTTCTCTCCTAAGGCAAAATGTGGAAAGAAGGCTCAGTGATCTTGCTTCCCCTGCACACCTGCAGGTGCAAAGGCCCTGGGATGGAAGTGGGACTGAGCAGCCAGAGGCCGCACAACTGCTGCGGACTCAGTGGGGAGAGTCAGAACTTGCCCTGTGTGCCCCAGAAGGTGGCACTGGTGAAGTCCATCGCAGGAAAGGGGTTTCCCAGACTAGGTGACAGCTGGGTCAGACTGGGAAGGGACAGTTCAGCTCTTTATCGGCAAGTCTAGGAAGCCCTGCTAGTACCCTGAGATGAGGAGACCCTTGAAGTTCTCCAAGCAAAGGTGAGATGCCAGCTGACCATTTCTCTTGGTTTTTACTAGCCATAGCACAGAGCTAATGGCTGTTTTTCTAGGTGTGAAATAGAAACTGCATTATGCAGGGTTTGTAAAAAAAAATATTTATTTATTTATTTATTTAGGATCCCACTATGTAGCCTGAACTCAGCCTCTTCAGTGCTGGGATTACAGGCATGCGACACCAAGCCCAGTTTCAGTGGTCAGCACAGCGTGTGGTGCTGGGGGTCAAACCCTGGTCCCTGGACTTACCAGTCAGGCGCTTAGACTGCTGAGCTATTTTCCCAGCCCTGCAGTTTTAATACTATAGTCTCAACGTTAATCATTCAGTTTCTTGTCCCCAAAAGAAAAAGGCAATCCTATATTATAGACCTGTTAGTCCCAAGTGAGTCAGTGGATGAGGGGAGCCTGCCAGGGCAGTCTCTGGGGACCGGGTTGATGAATCACGACCTTGGCAGAATTTTTACCTCACCTGCGAGTCTTGGCTCCGGTCCTCACCAGCTGTGTGATCTCGGGCCAGCGACTCAACCTTGGGATTCCCGATAGCTACAGCTGTGTGGTGCCCAGCCGCAACATCAAGCAAGGCGCGTCAGCACGCACCCCAGCGTCACACACCCGGTGTGACTGCGCATCCAGCTGTGTGCCTCGAACTAGCAAGCATCTTGGTTCTGATGAGCTGGATTTCTTCTTTGCTTGTTCTCTGGGAATAGGGAGCAAAAAGAGAATTTTGGCAATAGCATTTTGGACTGGCAGACCCAGGGGCCCATGGCGATGTATAAAATGACCATTCTAGACTTTGTGCACCTGGTGCATTATGGCAGGGCGCTGAGGGTTCTCTTAAGATGATCTAAGCTTAGGGGCTGGGGAGATAGCTTGGCTATCTAAGTGCCCACCTGGGAAGTGCAAGGACTGGGGTTCGATCCCCAATACCGCATGCTGTGCCAGGCCAGGAACACAGGCATGCCAAGCTGGCCATTGAAACTAGGCATGGTGGCACATGCCTGTAAGGAGGCTGAGACAGGAGGATCCCTGTGAGTCTGAGCTCTGTAGTGAGACCCTGTACCAAATAAATAAATAAACAAATAAATAAAATGAAAAATATAAAAGCTAGCACAGCACCCAGGGTTTGATCCCTAGCGTGCTATGCAGGCCCTTCTCGCAGGGTGAGCTGAGATGACAACTGAGACTGGACGTGGTGACATGCACCTATAATCCCATTGCTTGGGAGGCTGAAAACAGGAGAATCAGAGTCTGATCTGTATGGCGAGACCCTGTAGACCCTGTGCTAAATACATAAAAAACAATTAAAATAAAATTTAAAAGGTGATCTAAGTTTAAGTGCAGTGAGACTTACTGTCTTCTGGAGCAGAGGCTAGGGAAATAGCACACAGGAAAGCTCACTGGGTGCGCCCCTCACCTGCCCTTGGGCTGGATTTTGTCACCTTTACATTCCACGTGGTGTGGGGTCCAGCCTCCCCCACCCGTGGACCTGGCGTGGTGGGGAAGCACAGTGTGAGGGGTAAGAGGCGGTTCCTGCGAAGTCCCTGCAGCTTGTAGGAAGTCCCCCCCCCCCCCAGAAGATGCACTCAGATGTGGCGCTGAGAAAACAACTCGCTTCCTGCAGAGACTTCAAAAGCCCACGCCCTCTCTACTGCGGACATTTTTGCAGCTGAAGAAGCTGCTGGCAACAACAGTATCCCTGATGTCACCAGATCCTGCCGACAGTGTTCTCCTGGAGACATCAGGGAGTTGGCCCAGGAAGGGCTGGGTGGGAAGTGATACAGCTTTGGACAAAGGCTCTGGGCTCTGCAGAAAGGGGGGCGAGGTGTGGCCCGGAGTTGGCTGGACTTCCAATTGTCCTCGGTCTCAACAGAAGGTCTAGTTCTAAAACCCAGGGCAAGGAGAGTAGAGATTCAGAGAAGGCATCCAGAGCAGGTCAGGGAGGACCCGGCGAGAACTTCCGAAATCTTCCTCTCCTCTTACCCTAGCCTTCTCCAAAAGAAGAAACCTTTAACCCGATGCACTCAGGCTGGTGCTTCTAATTCCTGTCATGGCATTATTTTGAGACACCTAGAACACTAAAAAGAATCCCTACTCCTTGCTCCTCTGGAGAAACATCTGGTTCCTCATCAGGACAGGAAAAGTCCAAGTTGGGCTTGAGACCTGTGTTTGTGCCCCATGGTGGGAAAGTGAAACCAGCCAGGACCAACAGAGTCCTACTGGCCAAAGATGGAGAACTTGCTTTTCTTTTGAGACATGGCCTCACTGTGTAGCTCAGGGCTGGTCTCCCAAATGGGGAATTTGTAACATCAAAAAAGAATTAAAACTTCAGTGTATGGAAAAGTGGTGATATTGAAATCCAGGAGTTCACACTGAGGAGAATCTCTAGGGGGTCACACTTTGAGGTAGCTAGAAAATGACTGCTCTGAAGTGATGGCAGGAAACAGGAGCACGCAGGAGCACGCACCCCACCCACCATTCCTGTGCGAACTGGATTGCAGAGAGCTGAAGGCTGGTAAGACTGGCTCCTCTTTATGTAAGAACTCCCCCAAGAAAGAGGACAATTAGAAACTTAAGATTTGTAATCTTCAATAAAATTATATTTAAACATGATCATCAGTAGATACTAAAACCAGCCAGATGTTGACAGAGATCTTAGGCTGGGGGAGCCCTGCTGAGAATTGAACCAACAGCCTTAGCTCTGGGTTGCTTTTGTATTTTATTTTGAGGTTCTTGCTAAGTTACCCAGGCTGGAGTCAAACTTGTGATCTTCCTATGTCAGCTTCCCAGAGCGCTGGCATTAAAAGTGTGCACCACTCTACCAGGCTGGATACAGAACTTTAAGTAGGAAATATACAGTGACCTTAGCCATATGCAGTAACATGTGCCTGTACCTCCAGGAGGCTGAGGCAGGAAGATACTTTGAGCCGAAGAGCTCAGGCCCGGTTTGGGCAACATGTCGAAACCTCCATCTTTTTCTTTTTTCCTGCCTCTTTGAGACAAGGACTCGCTATGCAATCCAGGCTGGCCTTGAACTACTCACTTTGTGCCCAAGCTGGCCTTAAGAGTGCTGAACTTACAGGGGTATGCCACCATGCCCAACTTGACTCCTATCTTTTAAAAGAAAAAACAAAATCAAAACCCTCAGCAACAGCAAACTCTATGAAGTATTCTTTGTATATAGAACAGGACTATGGAGATAGCTCAGGTAGGATACTTTTCTGTTCCATCCTCAGCACTACAAAAAAAAAAAAAAAAAAAGGCTCAGACAGACTCTAATTAAGCTCTAGATTGACATTACCCGGTGATGTGGCTCTGAACACTTAAAAAGGTGAATGTTCTGAATGTGCTATAAACATAAAACAGATCTAATTTTGAAGAATATAAAAAGGAATATAAAATCTCTCATTTAGGCTAGGGAGATAGCTTGGCAGTCTAAGGGCCTTCCTGGCAAGTGGAAGGACCGTTTGATTTCTGGTACCCCATGATATGGCATACCAAATAAATAAATAAATAAATAAATAAAATCTCTCATTTATAATTTTATATTAATCACATTTTGAAATTACAGATAGCATTTTGTCCATGTTACACTGAATAAAATTCAGTATGAAAAATAATTTCACAGGACTGCAGAGATAGCTCAGTGGTCTAAGCGCCTGCCTAGGCAACAGAGAGGACCTGAGTTCATTCCCCGGTGCTGCATGCCATGCCTGTCCTGCCCAGGGCGCACCCATGCTGGCCTCCGAGACCGGGCACGGTGGCACGCCCCTGTAATCCCAGTGCTGAGACACAAGGATCACTACAAGACCAAGCTGCATAGTGAGATCCTGTAGCAAATATATAAAATCAAATAGAAGAAAAAAATAACAATAATTCTACCTATTTATTTTGACTTTTTAAATGTGGCTGCTAGAGCGTTTAAAATCAAATATACAGGTAGAATTTTCTTTCCAGTGGATAGTGCTGCTGTAGAGCAAACTTCAAGTCTTCAGGAATTCTGTCTGGAGAGAAACATATCCTTTAAAAAGCCAACAGAAGACAAATCCAGATTGTCAGGAATTCTACCCCACAAATGGCTTACTTTCTCTAAACAAAGTAATAGTTTCGGAATAAATAGGAAAGAGGAGCAGCTTTAGATTAAAATAGATATAGTAACCAGGTACAAAATATAAACCTTATCTGTTTTCTAAATAACAAATAAAAGTAGACCTGAAATGGTCTGAGAAACCTGAATATTGGGACTGAGCATTAGATGTGCTTAGCTGTGGGGGCACATAACTGAGCACTCAGGGGTGAAATCCTGTGGCCTCTGGGATTTGCTTTAAAGTGTTTGGTGTGATCACATGTGGTGGATAGCTGAAGCCAGACTGATAAAATACTGATTACTGGCAAAATTAGGTGGTGAGGCTAGGGGGGCATTTGTTATATATCTTCTCTCTATTTTTCACATGTTGAAAAGTTGTAGAATTTTGGCCAGGCAGATGGCTCACGCCTGTAATCCACGTACTCAATGGGCTAAAGCAGGAAGATCACTGTGAGTTTGAAGTCAGCCTGGGCTGTGAA
>PVJA010005267.1:26758-40669 GCA_004027025.1 Myocastor coypus | reverse complement strand
GATCTTGTAGTGAGACTCTGTAGACGCTGTGCTAATATATATATATATATATATATATATATATATATATATATATACAAATATAAATTTATTAAATTTAACTCATAAAATATGTGATGTGATACTTGTTTAAATATGCTTCTCAAAATAAGAAATTGCAATGAATTTTGGTGCCTCTAAAACTACTTCCATCTATCTGTTTGTTTGGTTCTGGGTGGATCCCAGGGTCCAAGTATGTTAAAGCCAGGTTCTACAGCTGAGCTGTGTGGCAGCCCTGCTATTTTTGTCTTCAGTTCCTGGGAAAAGTGACAGGCAGTCAGTTGGTTCAGTCAACCAGGCATGTGAGACTTTTGAAGGCAGAGTCCATAGAAAATAGGGAAGAAGCTAGAAAGGACTCATGCTGGACCATGACCATGTGGCCATAGGTGGCATTGGTGCTTCCTCTAGGAGCATGGGCTGACCAGGGGCAGCTCAGAGGTTCTGGATTCCTAAAGAGGGCTGTGTTGGGGGCTGTGGTGTCTTGAAGAAGACCTGAGAGGAACACTGGATGAGTCTGAGCAGGTCAGCTCCATGCCCAGGCAGCTGAACAGGCGGGCACTGTGGCCCAGGGTCTGGAATGCAAGTGATATCTCTGAAAGCTGAGGCTCCAGGTTCATGAGAGAGCTGAATACTAGCAATGCCAGTTTGTTCACTGACAGTGGATCCGATGCCATAGCCACGGAGCACTGTGTTGTGGGGAATGGAAAGAAGAGAAGAATCTAGAAGCTACTGGTGGCTGAAGTCATCAGGCTATGGAAATGTCCCATACACCCATTGCTGTCAGTGGGTTAACTGCCTTACTGACTGCAGATGGCTTCCTTTTGGGGGTAAAAGGATGAGGCCAACAGCAAAGATAAGTGTGCCCCTGATTTCATCCCTTGTGGGAATCCTAAGTGACCACCTACCCCTCCTTCTCTCCCCATACCTATAATCAGGTTACTATCGCACCCTACTATCTCTTTAGAATAACTCATTTCTTTTTTAGAAATCAGCTGTGACAAAACAGCACAGAGCCGGGCGTGGCGGCACACGCCTGTAATCCCAGCACTCGGGAGGCTGAGACAGGAGGATTGGTGCGAGTTCGAGACCAGCCTGGGCTACGAAAGTGAGCTCAGGATCAGCCTCAACTGCATAGCGAGACCCTGTCTCAAAAAGACAAAAAAAAAAAAAAGGACAGAATGGACAATGTATAGACAATTTATTCTCACAGTCCTGGAAGCTGGCAGCTCCAAGACCCAGGTGCTGAGTGGTCCAGTGTCTGTTTGCCATCTGCTTCCAAAATGGCAGCCTGTTCTGTCAGCTGGCATGATGGAAAGAGAAAGAGCACAAAGGGATAAATGCTGCTGATGCTTATTTAATATGTCACTAATCCTGTCCATCTGGAAGGCCCCACCCTCTAATCTTGAGTCATTGGGGATTAAATTTCAACATGAATTTTGGAAGGGACACATATATTCAAGCCATAGCAGATGGTAGCCTTTGTGTAAACCTTCATGGAGACAAGCGATGGTACTACAAATGGACTTTTTGGGCCAAGGATTTTGCCCAGTGGCACAGCGCCTACCTGGCAAGAGTCAGGTCTTTAGGTCAATTCCTGGCATCCCCTAAAATAAAAATAAAAATGAACTCATGATTTGTGAAGCATAACAGTAAAGAATATGGTTTGCAAGGAATTGCACAGGCAGGGACTTCTCTAATCCTTCCACATCTTTTGGCCAATTGTGTGACCTTGAACAAATCCCTAAACCCCAGTTTGTTAAAAATGCATACCCATGACATTGCCATGAAATACTGATCCCAAAGAGCATCTGATACAGTTAGTAGGGACTTAACAAACGACAGCTGTAGCTGCTATCTTATCATAGCTGCAGAGAGTCGGTCCTGGCTAAGAAAACTTTCCTTGGAGGTGAAACTACCCACACTGGAAGCTTGGGTCTGCATCCACCTTCCACATGCAAATCTGGAGCATTTCTTTACAACACTGGGAATGGAAACTCAGCTGTCTCATGCAAATTGCAGAAGCAAGGTGTATTTGACAAACAAGGTGTACTTGATGAGCAAGGTGTGTCTAACACCTGCTGGTTTCTCTGGCCTCTCCTTTTCATAGGCTGCAGGAGAGGGGTGGAAAGAGATAGCTGGTCTGTAGTGGTCACAGTGAACCCATACACTACACATTTCATTCTTCTTTTTCTCTAATTCAGGTTGTGTCCTTATGTGTCTTCATACCCCACCTGCATGCTCTCCTCATCCCCAGTAGGCTCCTGGGGAAAATGAATGACTGGTAATGCTTGGTAACTGACTTCCAAAGGAATATTTGCTTTTGAGCTCAGCATAAAGCCTGAGTTAACTCGAAATCACAAACCTACAATGACTCCTGTCAGATTTCCCAAATGCCTAGAACTTAGTAGGTAGTCAATAAATATTTATGAAGTGATTAGTGGGGGCATTTGAGACAGTGCAGTGAATTGCTGAGGGACATCTTTAGGCTAGGGGACTTTCCTAGGATCATTCTAGTCACTCCACAAGGGTGTTTTCCTGTTCCAGTTACTAAGAAAATCTACCCTGAGGAAGGGCCTCAGACCAGCATTTCTTTAAACATTCATAATTCCAGTCAGAGCTTTAGGCATTTCTTGCTTCACTATGCTTTAGAACTGCTCAAGCCCTGCTTTGATGGGAGGGACTCCCAGGGGCAGTGACAGAAAGCTCACCACTTAAGTTGTTTGTGCTTTGGCTGCCCAGCCCTGAACAAATGCCCTTGGGAGCAATCGTGAAGAGCAGGAGGATAAGTTAAATGGCTTAATAGATCCTAGCAGCTTCAGAAAGGACTAATGGCTTCACATTAATTGGGCACATGCAGTGCCAATGAATCTCTGCAGAGGAATTTCAGATTTGCCTTTTCAGCTACCACTGGCTTTAAAGCCTCATGTCAGTTGACTCCCAAGACTGGTAAAGAAACATAAATTCTGGATATGTGCTCTGACCTTTCTACTCCAGATGCAATTGGTTGTCTCTCAGCAGCTTGTTGTGGGTCGACTGTATGACAGGCATTGTTCAAGGTTTAGGGGTGGGATCTAGAGGAAGGTGAATGTCACCCACCCCCATACACCTCCATCTTGGAAGGCAGAAGGTGGGATTTAGAAAGCAATGAGTCAGGTGCCAGGTCGGAGGTCCATCTGAGGAAGGGGCACAGGAAGGCAGAACTGCCTGGAGCCAGAGGTAGCAGGGAAGACTTCCTGTTGGCTGGGGACTGAATTGTTGAGTAAGGACTCGGAGCCAAGCTTGTGACTCATGTTGGGAATTATATGGGGACACACATGAGCCAGAGGGAGGAGGATAGGGGTTGCTCAGGCAGGTAGCATCCAGAGCCCAAAGGGCCCATGCACCCTCAGAGAAGCGTCAACTTGCACTGCATATGAAGCCTTGGGCTGTGGAAAAGGCATGATCAGAGTACAGACAACATGTGTGACCAGGGCTGACTCAGAAGGGTCCAAGATGGGAACTAAGATCTGAGCCAGTATTTGAATTTTTATTGTTCCTTCTGGAGAGCTGGGTATTGGAGAGTTCAATTAACCTCTCCGAGCTCCTTGTTCAAGCCAAGGAACAAATGGAAAAAAAGAGATGATCGTAAGCCCTTTGGTTGTACATCACAGAAAGCCACCTGAACCAGCTTAAGGAAAATGAAGAATTTAATGGAAATGTCATGTTGCTGAGAAAAGGGCAGGGACATGGTGGTCTTAAGAACAGCAGAAACAGCTTCTGCTGGGGCCCTCCACCATCTGTGTTCCAATCCGAGTGTGTGTACTATGTTCTCCATTGGAAACGTGGTCAATTGATGTTCACCAGCCTCAGTTGTCAGAGCTAGGCCACCCAAGATCCTGTCTCTTCTTCCAGTTCTACTTTGGCTGGGATATGGTTTGAAGTGTGTCCTCTGAAGTTTTTTTTTTTTTTTTTTTTGTGGGACCAGGGTTCGAACTCACGACCTTGCACTTGCCCAGCAGGCACTTGTGCCTCGGAGCTATCTCCCCAGCCCCATCCTCTGAAGTTTTATGATCTGGAACATTCTATTAGTCATTTTCCATGGTTAGGATAAAATGCTTAACATGTAGAATTTAAAAGAATAAGTGTTTGTTTATTGCTACTCACAAGTGAACCAAAGACCTTTTTGAGACAGGATCTTGCTAAATCAGTGTTACCCAGGCTGTGCTTGAACTGTGCAGGCACGTGTCATCACACCTGAATGAGGGGGAAGGTTTATCTAGGCTCACAGTTTCAGAGGTTTCTGTGCAGGATTGACAGGCTCCTAATCCAGAAACATCCTGGCAGGAAGAGAAGAACACACTTTTCAAAGGAATACCCCCAGTGACTTCCTTCCTCCATAACACATTCACTCAAGATCAGTCACTTCTCTTGGATCTACTGCTGAATGTTAAGGATCGAGCCACATGCATCTTTGGGGGAGACTTTGCATGTAAACTTTAATGTGACTCACTGAGATGGTGGAGACTTTAAGAGGTTAGGAATACTGCAAAAAGACTTAAGTCAAAAAGGCACTGTCCTCTTGGGACGGAGAAAATGATGGAATTGAGTTAATTCTTATGAGAGGGGGCTGTTGTAAAGTGGGGTCACCCCATTTACTTGGACCCTTGCGTATGGCCAGCTCCTTTTCCGTTGCTATGCCATGTTGTGAGGCAGTCAGAAGACCGTTGTCTTTATGCCTGTGTCATCCTTTTTCAATTTTCTAGCTGAGTCAAATAAGCCTCTTCACTTTCTATACTCAGCTTCAGGTATTTTATGATAGCAACAGAAAACAGACTGATACACAATTAGACAAATCCTGGCAAGAACTATGATTGATGGGGTTAGGGTCAAGTACTTGTCTATGAGCTAGTCAATATAAACAGTCATATGTGTAAAGGTTTAGTTCTAAAGTGTTCCCCAAAGTCTCTTGTACCCAGAGGTAGAGATTTTGGAAGGAGACATGGTTCACAGGGATAAGATATTCATCAGTAGAATGATCTATGGAGGAGTTCATGGCTGACTGTGCTGTCAGATTGCAGGAGCATCACTGAGGGCATGAGCTAGAATGTGTGTTCTTGTGCTCAGCTCATCCTTTCTCTCTGCTTTCTGAGAAGCGTGGACTGAGAAGATCTCCTCTACAAGCCTTTCACTGTGCTGTTTCAACTACGGACCAAATTCTTTAAAATCATCAGCCAAATTAAACTTTTCTTTTAAATTGTGGGTCTCAGGTATTTTGTGCTAGTACAAGAAAGTGACTAATTCTGGGGCATGTAGCATAAGTGGCTCAGATTGAGACTAGTTGCTCCTCTCCATTCAATTGAATAGAACCCAGGAAGCGGCAGCTAAAGAAGTGATGGTTACTCCCACTCAAAACGCAGGGTTGTAGTGAGAAAAAGAGTATTTTCTAAGAGTGTGAGTTTAAAGAGTTGTCAAACCTGGGTGTTTCTGTCCTGCTCCCCAGTTCATAGGCTGAAGCCCTGATCCCAATGTGATAGTATTTGGAGGTAGTGCCTGTGGGTGGTGATTAGGCTTCCATAAGGTCATGAAGATGGGACCTTGTGATAGGATTAGAGCCTATACAAGTTGAGAATAACAGGGGTTACTTGGCGTGCACCAGAGAAAGGGCACAATGAATAGCTAGTGGGAGAAGGTGATCCAGAGAAGAGGAAACAGCTGCTCCCCGGAGAGGGTGCTCCAAGAAGCAAATTTTCTGTTACCTTGATCTTTGGCTTCCTGGTATTCAGAACTAAGAAAAAAAAATGGCTGTGACATAAGCCATCCCCCTCCAGTATATGGTATTTTGTTACAATAGGCCAAGCTAAAAAGGAATATAGTCCCACAAAAACTAGACATATGCTAGACAGATAAAATTCTGTTAGCATTACAAAATACTTTATACATGTGCAACATTCTATAAATATTTTGTTCACGCTTGGAGAGTGGTACTTCTTTAGATTCATCTCTAGTTTTGGAGCCTAGAATAGTTGTATAGTAGGGACTTGACAATGAATGGTATCAAGTTAGTGAAGACCATAGATCGAGTTTGTGGATAGCATAATACACAAGGGAGTCCAAATTTTTATCAAATCCACATGGACCATGGAAATCACATGCAATCAGTATAACCCTTGAAACCTCCTCAGGGAGGTCGCACATTGGAAAACCACTTCCCATCACTCAGTAAATTCGAAAGAACCCTTTTCCCTCCAAGATGGGACGTATCACTGTTTCCTTTGGCTCTCATTTCAGGGTGACACTTTATGAGAAAAATAGATTGCATCAGAATTTCATCCAGCATGGTGAAATGCTCAGGAGGGAACAGTAGATTCACTTCTTCTGTCTCAGGGTCTGGACATGGGCTCTTTGAACAGAATAGGAGGTAGAATTGATGGCCTTGTTTACGTTGTTACTTTCCTTTTCAACTGCTGAACAAATGTAGTTGGGATTACGTAAATCAAATGAGCACTTAGTGTCATCACATTTATTTGTTTCTATAGTGTCTGGTGTTTGTCTTCTAGATTTTGGACTGTATATTCAGTGAGTTAAGAGGACAATATGCTCTGTTCACTACACTCTCTAGTGCCCATGACCAACACATAGTAGGTCCTCAACAACTATGTGTTTTAGGAACTATTTTATCTTATAAAGTCCCATTCTTTCTGATGGAGTGGCACAAGGAAACAAGTGAAACTGGCCATTCTGTCAAGGCATGTTCAGCCTAATAAAGGAAGTAAGACACAAAGAATCTGAATATACATGGAAAGATAGAAATATCCAGGTAAAAGAGTCAACTGCATAATAGAAGAGAAAGCCAATGAATAACAGAGTATGTATGTATATTTCTTCTGCACAAGAGTGCTAAGATAATTGTACTGCTAATTTCTATTAGTTCATTGAAAGGAAGCATTAGTGTTATGTTGTTTGATCAATTTTATATGTCTATATCTGATAATCTGAGCAACTACTTTGAAGATAACAATATATAATAGAAAATCATTGTTAATTTCCTATCATCTTACTTTAAGAATTTGTATCATTTTCACTGTTTTAAAAATTCTTTTTAAAACAAAAACAGGGCTGGCCGAACAGTTCAGAGGATTAAAGGGCTTGCAAGCAGGTGCAGGGGGCGAGATTCATCCCTGGGGCCTGCCATGCCGCCACATCCCTGGGGTGCGCTGAGGCAGCAATTGAGACTGGGCATGGTGGCCTGTAATCCCAGCGCTTAGGAAGCTATAAACAGGCAGGTCACTATGAGTCCAATCTAGTAGTGAGACCCTGAATACCTGTAGACCATTCCCCAAAATACAAAATCAGTCAATCAGTCAATCAATCAATACACAAACAAACAAAAACAAAATATCCTAAAGTCCTGCCCCCACCAAAAATATACTAGTTGTGGATTTAGAAGGTATGTTAGCCAAGAAAAATACCTGAGATAATCAACATAAGGAAAGAAAAGGTTTATTTTGTTTCATCGTTTCAGAGGTTTTATCCTACATTAGTTGGCTATGTCCCTTTGGGCATGGGCCAACACAGAACGCCATGGCAACAGCACATGGCAGAGGAGGTCTCTTCACCTCAAGGCAAGCAGACAGCACTGCTGTCTGCAGCAGTGCAAGTGCAAGAAGGCACTTGGGTCCTAACAGTCCCCTAGAGCACACTTCCAGAGACTTGCCTGCCACTAGGTCCCACCTCTTAGGGTTATAGCACCTTCTAGTGATGCCACCGGATGGTGACCAAGCTTTCAGTACATGGCCTTTGAGGAATATTTAAGATTCAATCCATAACACAAAGTAGGACTTATCTGTAAGGGCTGAACTCTTGATCTTTGTTTCAAATTCCAGCCTGTTGAATTCTCTGGTCATTCTCTAGGAAGACTTGCTCAACTTTCTCAGGCTATCCACCATCCACTCCATCTTATTTCAGAACTGATCCAGTGCCTTTCTTTTTCATGGACTTACTCAGCTTATTGCAACTGTCTGCTCACCTCTGTTTGACCAGGCGATAGTAAGCTCCCTGAGGGTGGGGCCCTGTCTGGTTGTCTTTGCATTCTGGGTGTGTGAGTGAGTGAATGAAACTGTCAGTGAGGCATTGGGTGTGGAGGAGAGGGAATGAGTAGGTGTGAGGCAGCTTGGAAAGGTTTGGCCATAGAGAATAGGTTGCAGGCCAGTGGAGAAAAAGTTTTGAGGATTTAGTTAAACACGAGACAGAGAGAAGTCGGGTGGCTGAATATCTAGAAACCTATGACAAGGCAATAAATATGGTCCTAAGGATAAAAATCTTAGTGCTGGCTTACGATTGCCTGAATCCAAATGTCAGCTCTTCCCCTGGCCCCCCTCGAGACTCTTGGCAATTTAAAGAGCTGCCTGTGACTGTTTTACTCATTGATAGAAGAGACTGTCAATAGCAACATCTCACAGGTTTTGGGGATGGCCAAGCTAAGCTCTGGGGTGTCCAGGGTTGGCCCCATTGTCCTTGCTTTCTTCAGGCACCCCCTGCTTTCCTGAGGCTCTGCTGAAAATGCAGGGTGCCCTACTGTGAGCTCTGGGTCTTTCACTTCTGGCTGGATCCATTGGCTCTCCAGAGTGGCCTTGACAGCAAGGTGGCGATTGTGTCCTCCTGTGGTCATAGGTGAGAAGCATTGAAGGTGGCTGCATTAGGGCATGTGAATTGGATTAAGGCTATGATGTGGGGGTTATGAGTGCCCCTCTCTGGGTGTGAGTGATCCTGTGGAAAAGGCAGGGTGGGATAAGAAGGAGAAGTAGACTTGCTGCTTGCTGCCTTCTGCCTGCCCTGTCATGCTATCTTAGAGCCAACTAACTAATGACTGAACCCTCTACAGCTAGACACAAATCCCAAGGCGATGTCAAGGGTAACAAGCCAGTATAGCAGTATTAATTAACCAAAGCAGTTCCAAATCCAGCAATGACAGGATTCGCAGAAGCTACTGCTCCTCCCATGGGCTCTCAAATGGTGACCTCTCTGGGTCCCAACACGTACAACAGACAGAGCTGGGGGGATGGGGACATCCATGTTCTATGCTAGCCCTTACTTAGAGGAAGCCTGTTAGCTTGGTCACTTTTCTCTTGCTGCTGAGAACAAAGTACCCAACACTTCAAGTTCAAGGTTTATTTAGCTCAATTGGGGAAGTTTCAGTCCATAATCAGCTGGCTCCAAGTCAGGGTGCTTGGTGAGGAGCAATAGTTCATGGTAATGAAAGACAGCAGAGCAGCAAGAGCAAAAAGGCGGAGCAAGCCTCTTCTCAGTCCTTGCAGTGTAAGCAGCCCCCCTCCCCAGGGCGCATATAGCACTCACACCATCTCCGTGCCCATCTTTTGCACAGGCTGGGGATGTTTACAAAGTGAGGACCCTGGCCCCCTACTGAGTCACTTAGTTAAACTTCTAAATTCTCAAGGTGACACAATGTATCAAGCGTTACAAGAAAAGTACAGGAAAGAATGGTAAAATGTGTCTGTCACAGGCCATTCACAGTGTTTTCCTGGAGTCAAGTTGGGTTGAAGTATGCCAACCACATCATAAACTGAAGAATGTGTGCTAGACCTGCCTCTCAGACCTCTCCATCCAGGTTTGTGATGCTCCTAAAGATGATGCTAGGGTCAGCCAGATAGCTCAGTGGACTAATACGCCTGCTTAGGCCAATGAAGAAACTAGGGTTCAATCCCCTGGTGTGCCATGCCGGCCCCACCCCTGGGGCACACTGAGAAAGCAATTGAGATGGGGCGTGATGGTGCATGCCTGTAATTCCAGAGCTTGTGAGGCTGAAAAACAGGAGAATCACAATGTATCTGATCTGTGTAGTGTGACCCCGTAGACCCTGTACTAAATAAAAAGAAAGGAAGGAAGGAAGGAAGGAAGGAAGGAAGGAAGAAGGAAGGAAGAAGGAAGGAAGGAAGGAAGGAAAGAAGGAATGAAGGAATGAAGGAAGGAAGGAAGGAAGGAAGGAAGGAAGGAAGGAAGGAAGGAAGGATTCCAGAACCAGATGTCAAAAAAAGCACCACATACAGAATATGGAAAGAGGAATTTCTAACTCTGATGGAACATGGGCAGTGGGCATGCTTGGGAAGGTCACATCTACCAGGCACATGCTATTTAAGCTGGTCTTGCTTGTACTCTACTGAAAAAGGAAAACAGAGCCGCCTTTGCTCCTTTTGGGTAAAGAACAGCATAAAGAAGGAGGAGAGCATCCTACAGATCCAGATGACCCTTTGCTGGCCAGTACATCAAGGTCTGATATTGCAGAATGAATGACTGGAGCACAGAAGCTTCTGAAGCCGGCCTCAGCAGTGCCTGTCTAGGCCACCAGGGGATAAGCCTAGCACCACACTATGTGCTGGTGGCCGGCCTGGGTGACTCCATTACTGACACAGATCTCAGAAGCCATTTGTACCAGTTTGGAGACATCCAGATGGTAACCGTTTTACAGAGATAGCTGTGTGCTTTTGGCCGTTTTGTAACAACACCGGCTGTAGAAGCAGCTACTGAGAAGTCCCTTGATAAGGTGACTGCCAGTGACTACAGCCTCAACTTGAAATGGAAAATATCCCAGGCAGCAAGTGGGGAAGCAAGAGTGAAGGTGGAACTGATGAAGGAAGAAAAAACTGATCTGGGGTGGAGGACCTCCAATAGGGCACCTCCAAATGATAGAGGGAAACCAATCCCCAACCTGAAAAGTACCTGGGATGAGTTTGTGTTCTGTAAAACCAAAGAATGAATTTTGGGAACAAGCGGAGGTAACGAGCAGAACATATTTATTGAGAGAAAGAAAGCTCCTGTCCAAGAGAGGGATAGGAGGGAGGTCCCGAGAGGGTGTCCCCCGAAGCTCTCTCTTCCAGGGACTTTTATAGAAAAGACATGGAAACTAGCTTAGGTGGGTATGAGGTGGGACAAAGACTATGGTCAATCAATGAGATTACCAGCACCATTGCCCAGGTAAAATTGATTAACATCAGGATCCAGTGAGAAGGCAAGTCACGTAGCAAGTGGGCAGGAACACCACCTATTGAGCTTGGGCTCATGACTCTTCTTAGGATCTTGCAAGGTGATTGACACTTCTGTAGCATATCAATCCCTGATACCCACCCTTAAGGAAGTATGTAGTTGCTTTTGTTTACCCTTGTCTTGAGATCTGGCTCACGGGTGGAGTGTCTGTCTCTAGTCAGAAAGTCACCTTGTCTTCCATGTTGTTCCTGAGGACCTGGCCCTGTATGACTGCCTATGATATTTCTATCTAACTCAGCTGTCTATAACAGAACCACAGATTCTGGGATCAAGGTAGAGCTGTTTCTGAACCCCCAGGAGCTCTTTCTCCTCCTGCCAATTCCTTCAACCTGCCCTCAGGTTCTCCCCACCAGGGGTGTGCATTGCCCTGCCATCACTGCTCGGAATTACCCTGTCTCCACCAAATGCTTGCCATCCAGTGGGGCTGCCCACTCCTTTCATGAGGGCTCCAGGACCAATTCACTATCTTTCCCCAGGTCCTCCATAAATGGAAGCCCATACCGGAGAACACAGCAGCCTCTAGAACATTCTCATCAATCTAGATCTCTAAGGAGGGGAAGGTGCTTTAAAATCTCATGGAATTAAATGCAGTTTTCCTTTCTTTGTGTTTCCATGGCAGGTGAATGTGTTCAGATGTGGGCAGTTGGAAAAAGACAGCCATGTTTTGTTACATATAATCAGAGGCTCCTTGGACCTCAGGTAAGGTGCCCTGGTGCCCCAGACCAACTGGTTACCTCTATAACATCACTACAAAAGTTACCTAATGTTGGACCAGACATGGTGGCGCACGCCTGTAATCCCAGCACTTGGGAGGCTGATGCAAGAGGATCAGTGTGAGTTCGAGACCAGCCTGGACTACAAAGGTGAGCTCAAGGCCAACCTGAACTGCACCAAAAAAAAAAAAAAAAAGTAAAAATTTCCTAATATCTGTTCCCCTGAAGCCCGCCTAGGGACAAGCAGATGAGTCCACTGGTATATCCAACAGAGTTACCATTCCAAGCATATGTTTGATTTTTATCTTTTTGGGGTGAAAGGCAAAAATTTACCTATGGTAAAAAAAAAAAAACCTTTTGACCATTCTTATGACCACTGGGTATTTTCTTTCTTACCAGCTTAAAAAGAAAAAAGTACTGATCATTGTAGTATCATCAGAATGAGCTCTTAAAGTCACACCCTCAGAGAGATAAGCAGAAACCAACACTGAACAAGCCCAGTATTTCCTTTCCTCTCCTTTTCCTCAGGAATTCCTAAAAGAATCTGATAGTTTTACTTCCTTATCAAAAAGAAAATAAAAGCTAGTTTTATTCCCATCAGTGAGCTGGATGCACACATTTTTATGGGGTTGTGTATTATCGAAGACGCCTAGTGTCTGGGTAGAAAGTATTTTGAAAAGCTTCCTATAAAATACTTTAACAAGCTAAAGAGAAAAGCACTGGAGTGTGCTCGTGTGGAACACTTAGGACCTTCCACCGCATCCCTGACCTCAGCGTTCACCTTTGTGAATTCTCGACATCTCATTGCAACTCCTGCTTATGGGCAGGAGGCTATTTGGTCTTACAATGTTTGGATACAACTGAATTGTAGAGTGAAGGGAAATTTGATGTGTGGTATTGTGTTTAGGTAATTGATAGCGGCCCATTTTCTAACAGTTGAGAAAAAAGTAAAGAAAATGCAGGATGTAGACAGCGTGTGTAGCTCCTGCTGGTAGTCAGAGCAGCCCAGCCCGAGGCTGAGCTGGCTTTCCTTAGGTAAGAGCTCTGTTGTAGGGTTTCGTTGTTTGTTTAGGGTTGTGGGCTCTGAGGTCACCAAACCTGTGTTAAGTCTCACCTTTCAGCTTAATACCTGGAGAATCTTGAAATTGTTACCAAACTGTTCAGAGCCTCAGAGAACAATGAAACAAGAGATTTCTCAGAGTAGCCTGTGGGTGCCCCGCGCATTGATGTCTGCTCGCAGTTCTGGCCAATCACAGCCTCTTTTTGCCCCTCTCCGCTCCCAGCTGCCCGGGACTCCAGCTGCTTGTCTGGCTTCTGCCCCACTGCTCTCCCTCTAAGTCTTTCTACTTTATTCTAGTCTCTGCTCATTGTCATGTCCATGTCACAGAGAACCTGTGCGTCTCTCTTCCCAGGCAGTTCCCTGCTGTCCACACCTGCTGTGCTTTCTGGCCCACCTTCACGTGTGCCTTGTGTAACACGCACAGTTACTGCTCTGGTGCCTCTCACTCCTGGAGCAGAAGAATCAGGTGCACAGACACTTGTTCCTTCACTGACATCACTCAGTGCTTAGCAAAGCAACGTGCACAAAGCACGAACTCAGTAAACATTTGTGGAACACAGGACACACTGTCAGTATGCATTAAAAGTTGCTTGTGATGCTAAACATGATGTTATCCCCACAGAAAAGCACTGGTCTAGGTTGGGGCACGGACTCTAGAGTAATGAACCCTACGTAACAGTCCCTCTGCTGAGAGCCTACTTAACTGTGCGATAGCAGTTGTGACTCGTGATGAATCACACTCAGCAAAGCACTCGGGTTTTTACAAGTGCAGATGTCAAAATGGCACTTATGTCAGGCATGGTGGCTCATGCCTGTAATCCTAGCACTCGGGAAGCTGAGGCAGGAGGATTGGTGCGAGTTCGAGACCAGCCTGGGCTACAAAAGTGAGCTCAAGGCCAGCCTCAACCACATAGCAAGACCCTGCCTCAAAAAGACAAAAAAAAAAAAAAAAAAAAAAAAAAAAAAAAAAAAAAAAAAAAAAAAAAAAAAAAAAAAAAAAAAAAAAAAAAAAAAAAAAAAAAAAAAAAAAAAAAAAAAAAAAAAAAAAAAAAAAAAAAAAAA
>PVJA010005267.1:0-26658 GCA_004027025.1 Myocastor coypus | reverse complement strand
CGGGACCCCCCTCCTGTCCCTCTCTTGGACAGGAGCTTTCTTTCCCTCAATAAATATGTTCTGCTCATTAAAAAAATAAAATAAAATAAAAAGCAAATTGAGGTAGAATTCAAATATCATAAAATTAAGCATTTAAAAGCATATCATTCGGCTGCATTTAGTGCATTCGCGGTATCACACAACAATCACCTGTCTAGCTCCCGAGTGCTTCATCACCCCAAAGCAAACTCTGCCCATTACATAGTAACTATCTAGCCTCGCCTCCCAGGGTCACTGGAACCTACCATTTTCTGTCTCTATGGATTTGCCTGCTCTGGGTGCTTCACTTAAACAGAATCATGGACTGTGACCATTTGACAGGGACTTCTTTGGTTAGTCTGTTCTTGAGGCCTGTCCATATTGTACCATGTGTCAGAACTTCATTCGTCTTTATCGCTAAGCAACATTCCAATGTGTTCATAATCCACACAACCACTGCGTTTGTTTATTGATGGGCAGTTGGGTTGTTTCCACCTTTGTGCTATCTTAAATAGTTGTACTGTGAACATTGGTGCGTGATAGTGCCCCTGCATCCACAGGGGATGGGCTCAAGATCCCCAGTAGTGCTGACTCTCCATATAAAATGTTCTCGTACAAACATAGTATACAATTTAATTTATAAGTCAGCCATAGTAAGAATTTAACAATAGCGAATGACAAAGTGGAACTATTATAGCAAATAGTGCAATAAAAAGTGTTGGAGTGTAATCTCTGTCTCCATCTGTCTGTGTCTCTGTATCTCTCTGTGTGGCTTTCTCTCTTCAAGATACATTATTTTACAGCTCCCAGCCTTCTTTCGATGTGTGATGATACACACTAGCAAGAATGAGGCAATGTCCATGAATAATGATGTCACTGTGCATTCCTGTTAGGCTACTACATGAAGGCTACTCGAACACAAGCTTTGCAAGGCCTTCCCAGTTGATCTGATAACTGAGATGGCTGCTCACTGACTAAAGGGTGTGTGTCATGTATGGCATGGATACACTAGACAAAGGCATGATTCATGTCTCAGGCAGGGCAAAGCAAGACAACAGTTCACAACCTCTACATGTATAATTTGAAACTTTTCAATTGTTTATTTCTGGGAGTTTTCACTCACTACTTTTGGGCTGAGGTTGACTTCAAGCAACTGAAACCATGGAAAATCACTGGACAGATAAGGAAGAACTGCTGCATACATTGTTGTTTTAATGTCTACTTTGACATTTTGGGGATGTATCCAGGGTTGCAATTATTGCATCATATAGTAAGCCTATATTGAACGTTTCAAGGTGTTACCACACTGATTTCCAATGTAGCTGCTCCACTTTCCACCCCCACCAGCAATGAGGAAGAATTCCAATTACTCTACATCCTGATAATGCTTACTATTTTCTCGGTTTTGATGAGAGTCATCTACTGGGTGTACCATGATATCCCACTAATTGCATTTCCCTAATGACTAATGATGTCAAGCACCTTTTTATACATGGTATGTTGCCAAGTCAGAGATGGACTTGGTTTGATGGCCCTGATGGATGTTTATTGTACACAAAAATGTATTTAGAGAATGTGTTATTTCCCCTTGCTTTTCCCTTCATTGCTGAGGTACAGCCTGGGTCTGTGCTATCTCCACATGTGACACAGGAACTGGGGCTCACTGGTGTTCTTATCATCATGAACAGTGCCATGGGCTCAGTGTGAGAGTAACTGAGAGGGTGGAGTAGCTCAGAGTACTGATTAGGGCTGCTCCTATCCCCTTCAACTCTTTGGCCTTGGGCTCCATGAGTCAAGGTCTTCAGCTTGGTTTTTTCTTGCCTGTAGCTTGGGTTCAGCAATAGTTATTGCCTCAAAGGTAATTGCAAAGATCAAATGAGTTAATATCCAAAAGCCAGCACTCAGTAAGGACCAGCTGTTTTATCCTCAGCATCATATTTCAGCTGCTGGGGGACATCAGCTCTCAAGCTCGTGTTTGTTCTTCCACTTTGCTCCCCATCCTCCTCAGAGTTCTTTATAGACAGTGTCTTCCATTGAACTACATAAGCACTCTCTCATCTGTTATTTGTCTTTGCCAGTCTTCAAAGCAGGAGGAACATGGCCTCCTGTAACAGTCCCTCTCGTGTCTAAGCAAGACTTTGATGAAACTCTTTATAAATCGCACAACTCTGATCATCAGACATGGGACCAGGAACACAGGGAAGAAATAAAATGTAAGGCTGAATTAGTCCCCACGCCTCAGCTACCTGTGCACTTGAGGGCAGAGAGGAAAGCTTGCTTCTTCTCTGGCTCAGGCCTCCCTGCTGTGACAGAGTCCTGCCCAGATCTCCTGGGAGTGCAGCTGGGCCAGACTGATGGGAACACCCCAGAAAATCCTGAAGAAATCCACCTCGAAACTTTCCTATGCATGGCTTCCTCTACTCCATCTGTGATTCCTTTTGTCCTTAGAAAATCTTAGACAGGAAAGCTCTTCATTTGAGAGAAGAGAAGAAAATCACTTTGAACTTGAACTATCCCTTTGAAGTTTTGTTTCCCAGTTACAATGAACCCAGGTGGTTTAGATGGTGAGAAGATTTTCTTTTTCAGTGCTGGGTACTGAACCAGAGCCTGACTTATTCTAGGCAAGCTCTGCCCCTGAGTTACATCCAGCCAAGTGGAAAGATTCTTGTAGTGGTAAAGAAGTCAGGTTCCGGACAGAATGTGAGAAAAGTAGGGGAACGGTCCACATCTACCTCACAGGCTCTGGCCTAAGGGAGGCCCAGTGCTTCTCATGCCTGAGGAGGGCAGGCAGACAAACCACTCAGGGTCACTTCTAGTCACTTGAGATGCTCTAGGCAAGTGGCAAGAGCACCGCCTCACATCCGGGCCACACTTGCAGTTGGCTCTCCTTTACACAGTGGGGCCTAAAAAGCGCTTTCTGCCATCAGCATGGAGCCACACCAGTTCTGATCACCTTCCTGGGGTGCTTGAGTAGATCCTCCTCCCAACGACTGAATCAACAGCACAGCCCGTAGCCTCGATTCAACAGATACATGCAGAAATCCAGCCTAGACAGCCCAAGGCCAAGGACAGAGATTCCCGCACAGTTCCAGGGTGGAATCAGGACACGTTCCGGCGCTCTCCTTGCCTCTGAGGTGTTCCAGAGCTTCTTCCCGGGGTGTTCATTCTTTCCTACAGTCATGCGGTGTGTGATGACAGAAAACCCAAGTTCCTTGCAGCTTCAACTCCCTAGGCCTCATTTCTGCCTACTTACTCAATAAGCTCATTGGATCACTCAGCCTACGACTCACTCCTCGCCTCATGTTGCCTGTTAAGAATCACTGGGCTGGCCAAATAGCTCAGTGGATTAAAACGCCTGCAAGCAGGCACAGGGGCTGAGGGTTTGATCCCCAGGCCTGCCATACTGGCCGCAGCCCCCAGGGTGCACTGAGAAGGCAATTGAGACTGAGCGTGGTGGCACATGCCTGTAATTCCAGTTCCTGGGAGGCTGTAAACAGGTAGATCACTATGAGTCTGATCTAATAGTGAGTCCCTGAGCATCCCTGTACTCTTTCCTAAAATAAAACAACACAAAATAAAATAAAATAGGAAAAAGAATCACCAGTCAGAGGCTGGAGGCTGAGTCAGGACAAACTGATACCTTTGTGTGAAGGATGAAGATTCAAGGAGAGGAGCCCTGCTCCTGTATGTGCCACTGATCAAGAGTTCAGAAATGGACGCTTTCAGCCACCAAATCTGTGCCCAGCTCTTTTGCCCTAGAGTGACATGGTATTCTCTTTCTTCCTTTCATCAGTCTAACTCTAGAGGTACGTTGAGTGGGATAATCCTGTCCTCTGTGACTAGGTCTTGGAATATCCTTGGGCACCTTGTACATAAATACACTTTCAGGTGTATGAATGGGGACTCCCACACATACCAATTCTTAAAGATGCAAAGCAACGTATGCATACATCTAACTGTCTCTCTGTGGCCCAGCTGTGACTGCAAGATGGGCACAGGGTGAGGGTGGAGCAGGGTATTCTTCATTCTTAGATATGCGACCACCCTCCTGCCTCACAGGCTTTGGCCTGGCTGTTGTCTTGCTTATGACTTTATCCTCTCAGATTGCTGCATGGCTCACCCTCTCTCCTGCTGTATGTCTTTGCTCAAAAGTTCCCTTCTCAGGTGAGATTCGCTCTTTCCCTCTGACCCTCACTTACCTTCTCTTGAGTCATAAAACAACAATTTTACTGGTTCACTGTGTTTACTTCCTATCTATCCCACTGGACTCATGTTTCCTGGGGGCTTGTTTTGTTACTGCCATCCACCCTGTGCCTGATCATCTTGTATCGAGCTTTCATGCAATATTTACTGCATGATCTAATGAACAAATAACAGAAAGGTACCTTTTGGACCTAAGAAGAGACAACTTGGTCTTTTTTTTGGTACAGAGTCTCATTACTGACTCATAGTGATCCTCCTGCTTGTACCTCCCAAGTGCTGGGATTATAGGCTAGCACCACCATGCCCAGACTCCACCACCACTGGCTCAGCATGCTCAAGAGCAGGGCCAGCATGGCAGGTGGGGCCAGGAACCAACCCTGGCCCCTGCATTGCCCTAAGCAAGCACTTAATCCACTGAGCTATACTGCTGACCCTAAGAAGAGAAAATCTTGAATAATGAAGAAAAAGAAAACTAAAATTAGAGAGTCTGGATTTGAGTTTTGCCTACATTACTCAAAATCTAAGCTAAGGGCCAGCCAGATAGCTCAGTGGATTAAAGCACCTACTTAGGTAGATGCAGGGGCTGGGAGTTCGATCCCGGCATACTGTGCCAGCCTCAGCCCAGGGCCCACTGAGACGGCAAATAGGACTGGGTATGGTGGCATGTGCCTGTAGCCCCAGAACTTCAAAGGCTGATAAACAAGAAGGATCACTATGAGTTCAGATCTGTGTAGACCCTGTACTAAATATATAAAAAATTAAAATTAAAATAAAAAATCTGGGCTACCTGAAATCGCTGAAGGTGTGGGCAACTCATTTTCCTCACCTGTGAAAGGAGGACAATAACATTTAATATTTATTTTGAGTTTGTTGTGCTCTGGCCACTTTAAATGTGTTGGGCCTTTAAGGTTGGGACCATCTGAGACTGTGGCTCCTGGTGAGACAGTGTTCGGTACTCACTACTACCTATGAAATGACCTTAGCAAAGATATTTAACCTGAGCATAAATAGCCCATTTGGCTCAGAGTCAAGGCAGCAAGAAAATCAGAGGTAAGGCCTAGGAAGACCAAACTAACAATTCAGAACTTGGGGTGTCCAAGACAAGACACAAGCACACTTGTTTCATGAAAAATTAAAAATATAAAGGGCTCTTCCAGGTAAAATAATGGAAGGAGTCAGTATCCTTGCTTAGGATATAGTTTTTTAAAAAAACAAAAAACTAGCTTTGGAGAGGGAAGGAAAGAAGGGAATAGTTAAGAAAGAAGGAAAAAAATCTTTAGGCAATGCAAAATAGGAAACGCACAATGTGTATCATCAGTTGAATGGACATATCAGCATGGATGCAGTATGATTTACTTTACACCAAAAAACAGAATATACTACTGTATGACATAACATAAATCTATCTCAAAAATAGCATGCAATGAATAAACTCAAAAGAACAAAAGAAAACCATCACTTAAATCCATTTGAACATGGACTAGGATTTAGATGGTGCTAGAAGACTATTGTGTGAAATTGTACTGTGATTTCATAAGAGCATGTCCTTACTTTCAGATTTAAATGTGGAGGCAAAAAAAAAATGTGGAAGCATTTTGAGATGAAGTGTCACAACCTTTGTAAATTAGAGAGAGAGACAGAGACAGAGAGACAGAGAGACAGAGATCAGTTTATCTAGTCAGAGGTACATAAGGGTACTGCAGCAAGGAGTTGACAATGGTTGAATATAGGTGGCATTTATTATACTGTATGTTTTAACTTTCTTGCATGTTAAATTTTTTCATAATAAAAAGATGGAAAAAATTCCATAGATAGCAGTCACTGTCAGAAGGTGGGAGGATTACTTGAGTTTAGGAGCTTAAAAAACCACATTGGGCAGTACAGCAAAACTCAGCTCCAAAGGAAGGAAAGAGGAAAGAGAGGAAAGGAGGAATGGAAGGGAGGGAGGAAAGGGTAAAGGAAGGAGGAGGAGAGGAAGGGGGCAGGGAGAAAAGAAAGGAACTCTCACAGAGCCTCTGGGCATATTCAGTGTCTTGAGAAAGCAGCGTTGGCCCTTAGCCTCAGCAGTGCTGGCGCTCTCCTTGCTACATCTGAGAGACTGAGTTGATTTTTTTTTTTTTTTTTTTTTAGATAGAGCTCCCTGTGTAGTAGTCCAGGCGGGTCTCAAACTCACTGTATAGCTGATGGTGACCTCGAAGCTGTGATCCTCCTGCCTCAGCCTCCCAAGTGCTAGGATTGGTGTACACCACCACACCCAGGGAAATCTGTGTGTAAAAGAAACACTACTGTGTTGGGTTTTAAAATTGTATTCAATTTATTTAAATACTGTATGGGGGAAAAAAACCCTCTCGTTCTCTTTAAGCTTTTAACTTCCACTGACAACTTTTATTTGTAAATCCACTAAATTTTAACTATCATTTTTAAGAGGACTTTTTACATCTTACTTAATTAAATCCCCTTATATATTTTAAACTGGATTTATAAATTTAGTAATTTGGGTTTATTTATAAGCACTTCAATTGCCTGACAATCAGAACATTCCCAAACACTTAAACTATTCTAATAAGTATAATAAATTATACTTAAAAATATAGTGCATCTCAAGTTCCCATAAACATTCCAATATTGTTTACAAACCTAGTAAAATCACAAATCTAAACAATTACTCAATTACACAATTTTAGTTGGAGTCATGAGGCTAATATATTAGATTCTTTAATGCTGACTCCTCTTAAACTTTACAAACACTTGAATGCCCAATACACACAGATTATTGCTAAACCTAACAGAAAAGTACGCAAGTTCTTCTGAATCCTATCCAAGGCCAGCAGACAGCTCAGAGAGGAAAAGGGGGTGGGGGAGCGGGGAGCGGGGAGCTGAGCCAGGAGCACTCCTCTTCTCAGTGGATAAGGTGCTGTGGCAGGTGTACGGTGACACCCATCTCCTGACACCCGCAGACTGGAGGCGCGAGGAAGGCACCACTGCCCGCCTGGGCACCCTCTAGGGGCCCCAGATCTGCGTCTCCCGTAGCGGTCAGCAACTCTGCTTTTTCATTCTCAAACGTCACTGCATTTATTCCTGGCTCGAGCTGGCCCCCATATCCCGCTGCCCCCAATATACTTTTGTCTGGTGGGACCACAGCCCTAGTGCCTGAATGACCCGTTGAGTTCTGGGTCCTCCGGGGTGCGCTTGGGCTCCAGCTCAGTGCTGTCCCTCTGGAGGCTGGCTCGGAGCCCAGGGCTTCTGGTGCCTGCTTAGCGCCTTGCCCAGGGGCAGGTTCTCTGGGATGGGCACAGGCCTGGTCTCCACGTGAGATCCAGCCGTCCGTCCTGGCTGCCCACACTCCCCAGGGCTCTGTCCCCAGGAGACCCCACCCGCGCGTTCCTCACAGCTCCTCTACCTTCTGGACAGCCCTGCCCAGGAGTATTTTCCAGGTGAGTGGGTAAGTGGGGTGGCCTTGACCTCCTGGTGCCCTCTGAGCCCAGGACGCTGTCTGTGCCTCTCTTTACCTGAAAGAATTTTAAATACTTAGAAGACAAACACAGGATGAGATTTCGGCGGGTCTCCTTTCCCTTTTCTCTCCTCCTCTCCCCTTCCTTTCTCGTTTCTCATTCTCTTTCTTTCCTTTTCCTCCCTTCTTCTTTTTCTTCTCTTTGTCTTTAATCTTTTCACTTTTAGAAAAACATAGAGTATTTCAAGCATACAAAAAGAGTAAAATCTAATTTTAGGAAGACCTAGCTATCTACCACCCAATATCCCCAGAGTTTTAGCTTTTGAACCATGGTGAAGGGAGGGGCAGCTGAAGCCTCTGAATTCTTGTGTGTGATTTTTTTTGTTGTTGTTATTTTGTTTTGCTCTTGAGACCAGGCCTCACATTGTAGTTCAGGGTGGCCTTGAACTCACTATGTAACTCAGGCTGGTCTGGAACTCTCAGTGATCCTCCTGCCTCAGCCTCCTGAGTGCTGGGGTTATGAACCACCATGTGCGGCCTTTTGTCAGATATTCTTCTTCCTCCAGAGGTGAGCGCTGGAATTTGGAGCTTAGCATTTTAGGTGTGCTATCATATGTGTTCATCCATAATAAATCAAAACAGTTTGCCTCTTTGGGATTGCTAGCAAATGGCAGCACGTTCTATACCATTTGCTTTTGTATGCAGCAGCACACTTTGCACGTCTCCATGTTGGCACACACGGCAGTGCTTCATTCCCTCTGCACTGCTTTGTAATAGTCCACCGACTCAACATGCCATAGGGGAACCATTCTCCTCTTGGTGGAAATTTGTTCTCCATTTATCTATGGAGACATGCTGGAGTGACACTCCTGTCCCCACCCTCTGCTGCGCATGAGTGAGGATTTTGCTAGACAGCCTCTGTAGGAGTGAGGATGTTGAATAATCCAACAAATGCATCTTACATTTTGTGAAATGTAGGAGGCTGTATATTCCTACTGGCAATTGTGAGGCGTCTTCTTGTTTCACACCCTGGACAGCTATTTATATTGTCAGAGTGCCGTTTTCTTCACTCTAGCTCCACTGATAGGCACAAAATGACATTCCACTTTTTCATTTAAAACTGCACCTCCTAGCCGGGCATGGTGGCGCACGCCTGTAATCCCAGCACTTGGGAGGCTGAGGCAGGAGGATCGGTCCGAGTTGGAGACCAGCCTGGGCTACAAAAGTGAGCTCAAGGCCAGCCTGAGCTGCATAGTGAGACCCTGTCTCAAAAAGACAAAATAAATAAATAAATAAACAAACAAACAAATAAATAAATAAAACTGCACCTCCTAGCTGGGTGTGGTGACACACACCTGTAATCCCAGTGCTCTGGGAGGCTGAGGTAGGAAGATTGAAAGTTTGAGCCCTGACTGCACAACTTAGTGAAAATCTGTCTTGAAATGAAACATTTAGAAACAATGGGGCTGTGGCTATAGTGTGTTGCAAAAGTGCCAAGTCTAATCTCCACTACCAAAAAGATTTTAATTTCCCTGATTACCAGTGAGGCTGAACACTTGCCAACTGGCCCTTTCCTGCAGACTTTTCCAGTCTCTTGCCTTCTCTCCTGCAGTCATGAGCAGGGACAGCCCAGTAGTTTAAGGAGACAGTGTGGGCAACACAGAGAGGGTGAGAAATTAGCAGTTCCAACAGACATGCCAAGAAAGATATTTGTTTGTTGTTTTGAGGTACCAGGAATTGAACCCAGGACCTTTCGAGTGTGAGGCAAGTGCTCCACTGCTGAGCCAGGGCCACCACTTTTGGCCTTGTTAGTCTGTAATGCATAGCAGGTGCCCATGGATGTGAGAGGCGCCCCTGCTCCTTGTCTTCCTGCTGCCTGCCCCGCCCTGTCTGTCTGTCCATCCCATCTGACTTCTCAGCTCTCCACCGCCCCACCAGCCAGGTTCTGTCCTCTGAGCATCTGTAGCCAAGCTCATAGTTCTCAGCTGAAGTTCACTTACCTAGGCCCCTGGCCTCTGGCAGCTATGAAGCAAGGGCTTTCTCTCCTGTCAGATTTTTTTTTTTTCTGGCCCCTATGCCAGCTTGGAGCCACCACTGTAGCATAAACACTATGATGTAGAGGTTCTACCTCTGGTCCCATGATGACTTCCTGTGCTCTACAAAAGCTGGATTACATATACATAGGACTCAGTGCTCCCCAGAGGAAGCAAAGATTTTCCCAGCATTCTAAACCAGTGAACAGCATTATTTTTTGGTACTTGTTGCCTTTATGCCTCCCTCTTTTTTTTTTTTGTCTTTTTGAGACAGGGTCTCGCTATGCAGTTGAGGCTGGCCTTGAGCTCACTTTTGTAGCCCAGGCTGGTCTCGAACTCGCACCAATCCTCCTGCCTCAGCCTCCCGAGTGCTGGGATTAGAGGTGTGCGCCACCACGCCCGGCTCCTCCTTTTTTTTTGAACAAAAAAAGAAAATGCTATTAGGTAAAGCACCTGCTTACCTGCTTATGCAGAGCACAAAGACCAGGATTTGATCCCTGGTGTGCTGTGCAGGTCCTGTCCCTGGGGTGCGCTGAGACAGCGATTGGGACTGGGCGTAGCTGCACGCCTATAATCCCAGCTCTTGGGAGGCTGAAAACAGGAGGATCACTATGAGTCTGATCTATGTAATGAGATCCTGTAGACCCTGTCCTAAACACAGAAAAAAAAATGCTATTAGGGTTTTTGTCCCTTTTCTGTTAGGATAACTTCATACAATACAGTATTGTTACATTTTTATTTATTCAGTGAAGTTTTATACTGTTTCTAATGCTGGGGGTGTTTTGTTACTATATTGTATTCTTTTTCTTTTTTTTGCTATATTGCATTCTTTAAAAAATAAATTCATTAATTTATATAAAGAGCTCTCATCCCTCACAAGGGAAGATACGACTGGCCTCCCATGTCCCCACCTGACCCAAAGACTTGAGTGTGCCCGCCTCTTGGCCCTCAGCAGACTTTACATGGCACCATGCCATGGGTCTATAGGGGTGCTGCATAAATCCTCTCGTCAGGAATGCTAACATGTAGGCAGTAAAAAGTTCATTAAATGTTACCTTTTTAGAACAGCTCCACTGGAGTATAATTTGATATATCACTCACTCGTTTGAATTGTACTGTGCAATGATGTTAGTATGTTAACAGGTATGTACAGCCATTACTGTTTGAATTTTCTTTTTTTTTTTTTTTTTAAGATTTTTAAAATTTATTTCTCTTAAACCTCATTTATTTGTTTGTGTTATGGCAGGCTCAGCCTGCCCTGGAGTGGGGGTGTGCAGCATGTGATGCCAGGGATCGAGGAGCAATCACAGTGCTGGCCTTAAGTTTCCTCCGCAGGCGCTTTAGACCACTGAACCATCTTGCTGGCCCTACTGTTTGAATTTTCGATCCTCCTAACCAGCCCAAAGAGAGACACATAGTGCTTCGCTCTCACACACCCCTCACCATGCTCACCTCTCCATCGTAAGCACCTCTTCAACTGCTTACGGTCCCTATGGACTTTCCTCTTCAGAATATTTCATATAAAAGGGACCACATTGAGCTGGGTGTGGTGGCGCATGCCTGTAATCCCAGCGCTCAGGAGGCTGAGACAGGAGGATGGATGTGAGTTCTAGACCATCCTGGGCTACCAGAGTGAACTCAAGGCCAGCCTGAACTACATATTGAGACCCTGTCTCAAAAAGACAAAAAAAAAAAAAAAAAAAAGGGACCACATAATACGTGGTTTTTCGAGACTACTGTTTTCAACTACCAAACTGTTTTCAAAGTTTATTTTTATTGTAGTGTGGAAAATAGTTTCTTTTTATAGTCAAATAATACCCCATTGTATGGCTATTCCTCATTTCACTTATTCATCCATCCATCGTTCATACCCACTGATGGGTATGAACAGTTGTGTTTACATTTTTGCTTGGCTATCCATTTTTAACTCTTCTGACGGTGTATTACTTAAAATTGGAATTATTGGCTCACTTGATAATGCTATTGAGATAGGAGATTACTGTCTGGCCAAGTTGGTGTGGTCTGTCAGGCACAAAGATCTGGCCAGAATAAAGGTAAAAAGCAGCTCCAAGCACCAGAGAATGCTGTCTTCAGTTCTGCTGGCACAGGATCAAGTGGGGCGAGCCAGGCACGATGGTGCACACCTATAATCCCGGCACTTGGAGGCTAAGGCAGGAAGATCATAGTGAATTCAGAGTAAGCCTGAACTACACAGCAAAACCCTGTCTCAAGAAACCAAAAAACAATAACAAAAAAGGTTAAGCAGGGTTTTGATAGGGCAGCCTAGACCTGATGGTAGGATGGGGGACATAAAAGATGGTAGCCATTTCAACAGCCTCCTCTGCGTTGTCCTACTTTTTAAGGCCTTTCCTTTAACAAATGCAAAACCTTGCTATTTTTCTTTCTGTCCAATTCTTTGTTCAGGTCAGCAAGAGTGTGGAAGTCTTCCCCAGAAAGAGCACAGCAGCCCAGGCCTCTCATGACACTATGCTTATGTTTTAGAGGAAATTCCAAACCATTTTGTACAACAGCTGCACCACTGCCCATTCCCGACAATAATCAACAGCATTCCAGTTTCTCCACATCTTCTCTGACATTTATTTTCTGTTAAAAAACAAAACAAAAAACAGTTATGGTGGCGGAGGTGGAATAAGGTGGTTTTGATTTGTATCATTTTGACAGCTAATCCTGGACACCTTTCATGTGCCTTTGAAAAAATGTCTCTTCAAATCTTTTACCCATGTTTAAATTGTGATGGTCTGCTTTTGGTTGTTGGCTTGCTTATATCCTCTCAACTAACATTTTCCAAGAGTAGCTCATGTGCCAAGTGTGAGGCTGTGCCACTTGAGGGGAGAAATACGTGAGGTAAGATCGCTGGCTACTTTGGCTCAGCTGCTCTGTGAACAATGAAAGCCCCTAGCAAAGGACCTGGCCTTTCGGAATTCAGCTCAGAAGAGGAGGTAGCATCTTGTCGCAGTTCTGGGGTCTCGTAGAATGAGTAAAACCTGAGCTGGGCCCAGGAAAACAGGGACAGAATGAAGTTGGGAACTATTGTTGGGAATACAGTAAAAAATGCCCAGCAGAGCCCTAGGGATCCCTAGGAAGATAGCAAATAGAAAATGCAGGCAGTGACAATGGGGAATGCACGAGTGCATTTTCTTCACAATGGGGGAAGAAAATGATGAATGAAGCCATGAACAGTGAAAAATGGACAAGGTAAAGCACTGAAATTAAAAAGCAAAAAAAAAAAAGAATGGCACCCGAGCCTTGCAGGAATGGCCCACCGATGTAGCAGACAGAGATGCGCTAATTTGTACATTGGCTGCCCTTGCTCAGGTTTGTCAGTATGGCTGAGCAAAGGCACCCAAAGGCCTTCAAGCCTGGTGGTGTTGTTTCCTACTAGGGTGCTTTTGTGTGTTAACCCCTGGATTGGCATTTGCAGGGCCCCTGGGCATCTCTGCTCAGCATCTCTGGAGCCACAGTTAGCCCTGCTGTCTGCTTCTTACCTGTCAGGTACCCATCAGGGCCTCAGCTTTATGGCTTCCTACTGTACTGTACTACAGGTTATGTACTACAGAGAAGCAGAGCCTGGCTACAGGGTAGACATCGAATCATTTTCAGCCCCAGACCTATCAGAGAGCTGGTTCCTGCAAGGGTAAGCTGCTCTTTTGGCCTTGGCAGGAAGCAGTGCGACAAGTGCAATGAGCTGTCAAACACTGCGAGGAGAGGAGGAATACCAGGATTTAACCTCATGGGTGGACTCCTCAGCCAGCCAGGACTAAGCACACTGTGAAGCATCAAAAATACTGGCATTAGTGGTGTGGTCGGGAGAAGGCTGGCTCCACAGAATGCTTCCAGTAGCATCCCAGATGGCCAGTGATCCAGGAGACACAGTTGGGGAACCCATTGCCCCCTTCTGTATGGGACGTTCTTAGGTTGCTTTGAAGGTTGCAGCCCCAAAAGTGCTCATACTATTTGTAAAGAAATCTTTCCATTCAAATATTTTGGGCTTTGACCCCTTAAGAACAGAGAGCTGGTGTGTCCTGATCATCTTTGTTTCCTCAGCACTCAGCCAGTGGCATTAGCTTATGAGTTGTGTGTTTGCACTCTGGTCTCCTCCATCCTGGCACAGTCAAGGTTGCTATAGGGTTATGAAACTGCCATAGGACCTCACAATGATGGGGGGAAGTATGTGTCGCTTGCAACCTGCTAGACACCAGCTATGCTGAGTTCCTGTCCCACAAAGTCAAAGAACGAATTCTGAAGAACAGAAGTTCATAGTAGGAAATCTTATTGAAAAAGAGACAGTTCTGAGAGAGACCCAGAAAATGGATCACCAAGGAACCTACCTTTCAAATGAAGTTTTATGGAGAAAAATCATGAGGTGGATATAACATGGCACATTATGATCAACCAATACAAGTATAACTGATTAGGTAATGTTGAGTCAGTGGAGAAGCAAGTCACATAGAAAGTGGAGCTGGAAGGAACAAAGACCTTTTTAGGAAGAGATGAGTCAGGAGGTCCTGGTCTCCAACTCAGGTGACCAATGGATATCTAGACTTTATTGCACCAAATGATATCACCTATAGTATATTGTTTATCCTTCAGGGAGGCATGGAAGTCATCGTTCCATCTTTGTCTTGAGGCCTGGCCTTCAGTGAATGCCCCTCCAGCCACAGCTGCTATGTGTTCCTAGCTTCTGCACTGGAGAGCCTAGTCCTCTGACTGCTGATAATATTTCTGCCTAACTTAACAGTCTGCAATATTCCCCACTGTGAAGGGGTATCCCCAACTGCCATAAGTAGGCAAGGGACGATGGCCATTCTGGCTACTTCTAGCTAAAAGGAGGTTGTGATTGGCAGTTGGAGATACCCCATAGAGGAGACCTGAATAGATGCCAGGCTTTTTCATCTTGGGTGAGCATCTAGCATTAAATCTTGAGGAGATAAGGCGGGAGAAAGAGTTTGGTATGGATGGGCCAAATAATAATATTAACAAGGCTATTATGAATACAACCAACAAATGCTTCCTCTAGGAGAACTCATAATAGCATTGCCCAAAAAGGGTAAGAAGGTCCAGGAAGTTTCTGAATCTGACATGACATTAACCTGTCTGTTTACTTGTTTTTGTCTTTTGAAGACAGTGTCTTACTATGCAGTTCAGGCTGGTCTTGAGCTCACTTGGTAGCCCAGGCTGGCCTCAAACTCATGCGTATCCTCTTGCCTCAGTCTCTCAAGTACTGGCATTACAAGAATGTGCCACCACACCTGATATTAGCCTGCCATTGACATTTTGAACAGCCATCAAGATAGTAGCAGAAGGATTAGGAATGTACACACAATATTCAACTTTTACCATTGCATAAGTAGAACCTTGTGATACTGTTAGAATAACTAAGGCCATTTGTTTTTGGAGAAGGGCTTGCCTCATTAATTTACTTCTGCATTTAGGAGACCAGTTGAGGTGTTGCTGAATGACCATGGAGTATAGATATTTAAAGCCTCAGTGTGTAGCATGATATCTTCTAATCCTGGGGGAGGGGTAATGCTAGAAGCCAAATGATCATATAAGTGAAGCACACTTCTAGTCCATCAGTGCCATAGATGGGTAAGTTTGCAGGTTGGTCAATGTCTTTTAAACTCTTGCCTTATAAACACCCAAGTCCAAGTATGTATCTCCCTATCCATCCAGGAGGTGGATACCTTGTTGGTATTATTATTTGTTCCATCCATACCGAACTCTTTCTCCAGCCTTATCTTCTCCAGATTTAACGCTAGATGCCCACCCAAGATGACAATCCAGGGCCATGAATTGGTTCCACAGGACTGATGCCTGCCACTGGGGGCTTCCCATCCAACTGTAGGGCAACCAAGCCAGTCTACTACAAACCAGTCTTCAACCTGTCAAGTTGTGTATACACTGCTTGGTGAATGTCCAGCCCAAGTATTTAACAGAATTAGGCCAAAGAGACCAGAAGTGATCTCTCTGTTCCCAACACAATGGGGCCTTTCTTATAAGTTGTCCAATAGCTGGAATTAACCACATATAATCATCATCAGTAGAAATGTTGATTTTCTGTTTTTCACTGTGTTGTAAAACCTTTGTCAGAGCTATGGGTTCGTTAACTATACACCAGTCCCAGGGACATGAGAGGAACTTTTGAGTGTCTGATGTAGAGTCACCACTGCATATTCTGCTTTTCCTGTCACATTTTCCATGAAGGAGCTACTATCATAGAACAGGGTAAAATCAGTGTAAGTTAGGGGTGTATATAATACACCTTCTCTGGCTGCATATACATGGATAAATATTTATTGGCAGCCGTGTCTTTCAGCCTTAGTTTCTTCTTTTGCTATTATAAAGGTGGTAGAATTGAGGGAGGAACATGTCTTTATTTGAATGTCTCATCCTGCTGGAAGTAGGGTCTGGTACTTAAGAAGTCACTTGTCTGATAGCCATAGTCTTGGAGGAAAAAAGTCCTGCCACATTGTGATGTGTACACATTTTTGCCTAAAGTCAGATTTGATGCCTCTGGTATCAGAACTATGGAAGACACAGCTGTAAGGCACACATCCATCCTTCTGTACAGCATCTATTTCATGACTTAGATAACCTGCAGGTTAGTGAGGAGATCCTTGATCCTGTCTAAGCACTCCCAAAGTTGTGCGCTACATTTCATGAACTTACATATTACAACTGTGTCCTGTCAGTAGGCTCAATGCTGGGGCATGTAAAAGACTTGTTTACAGTCTGAAATGTAGTTTGTGAATCAGGTTCCTAGATTAATGACGGTTGTCTCTGAACTCTTGAGGAAGCATAGTCCAAGTCAGTTGAGAGACCCCATCATAAGAATTTTCGAAAACATGGGGCCCAGCGGGATGGCTCAGTGGTCTAAAGCGCCTGCTTGGGAAAGCTTGGGCAGCTTCAGGGACCGCGGTTGGATCCTCGGCACCACATGCTGCGCCAGCCCTGCCCTCAGGGCGCGGGCTGAGCCAGCCATAAAAAAAAAAAAAACATAAGTGAATAAGCAAATAAAGGTTATGAAACAAGAAAAACATAAACAAATAAAATTTAAAAAAAAGAATTTTCGAAAACAAAAAGAAACCCGGAATCTATATGCAAAGGAATACAAAAGAAGGCATCTTTTGAATGCAACACTGACAACCACTGGCACCTTCCATCTGCAAAAGTAGAGTACACAGGATAGGTACCATGGGGTGAGTTGGCACTGCTGCCTCATTTACTAACCTAAGATTCTGTACCAATTTCCACTTCCCATTAAGTTTTTGAACTTCCAAGATTATATTGTTGTATAGGATGTTATAGAGTGTACATATACTTTATGCTCTTAAGTTGTCAATTATAGGCAATAGACCTCTTTTAACTTTAGGCCTTAGAGGGGATTGTCTCTGGTGAGGAAAAACAGTAGGCTTTTTGAGATATATCTGCATTGGGGCAGCTCTTATTGTTCTTCTTCTATCTTTATTTTTTCTTGTATTTAGGGCAGGGTCTACAGGGTATTCGGGATCTCACTGCTTAGAGAGTAGATCAGACTCAGTGATTCTCCTGTTTACCCCCTCCCAAGTGCTGGGATTACAGGTTGAGCCACCACACCCAGTCTCAATCACTGTCTCAGCGTGCCCTAGGGTGGAGCCAGCATGGCAGGCCCCAGGGATTGTCTTCTTGTATCTTTTCTTGCCCATACTTCAAGATTTATTTGTCTCCAGGAGACGAAGACAGCATACCTGATCTGGGTACATGAATTTACAGTATTTAAGCATGATAAGAATTCCTCCCCAGCCAGACATGGTAGCACATGCCTATAATCTCAGCACTCAGGAGGCCGAGGTAGAAGGATCTCCCTGAATTTGAGGCCAGTTTGGCTGAATAAACAAGTTTAAGGACAGTTTGTACTATATAATGAGACTGTCTCAATCGCCCCCACCCTGACAAAAGAACAACAAAACACCACATATTTCTCTCAAGTAAGGGAAATGGACGTTCAGGCATAATTAAAAAGGAATAAGTGAAGAGAAAGACATCCCAGTTACAACTAAGAGTTGTGAAAAATAGCAAGTTGCCTCCTCTCCACTAACTCTTTCCACTGAAGTATGATGGCCAGAAGGAAAGCCAGGGATGGCAAGAAGGCCCGAGAGGCATGTGCCAGGATCCATCATTACGCTGTTTTCTTTTCCCTCTGTAGTTTTGATTGCCCAAGGCTCCTCTGTGGAGATGACAGTCCAGCCAGAGGGGGAGAAATAGAGTGCCCCAGGCCCTTCCGTCCTGCTGGACCAGCTGCTGAGATGGGTATGATCCCTGGGCCCTCCACCTCAGGGGGCAGTCTGGCTTCCCATGGTCACCTTCTCAATCAGGGCATGGCTCAGGGGGCTTCTTGTCATGATGGTTTTTATCAGATCTCTCCTAAGGTAGGCTACATTTCTGTAGCAGTAGCAAGTGAGTTGTCATTGAGCTCTTCTTGGAGCTCTGAGAATCAGACTTAGGATCTTTTCCCTTTAAGGCTACAACCAAGGCATCTACTTTCTCTTGGTCTCTTTTATTTTCTTCCCTTGGCCTTTTCTTGCTCTGGATTATAAAATACTGAGTGTGCAATTCTAACTAATGTATCAAGTGAGCTATCTGGAGCAAAGCCAGCTTTTGTAGCTTTTTGTGACTGGGTAATAAACTTGACTTCAAGGATAATCTGTCTATCAAATAAGAAGCCAAAGATATATGTTTCATCAACACCTCTTATAAATGATCTAAGAAGGCAGCAAAGTTTTCATCTTTCTGCTGATGAATAATTGACAATTTAAAATAATTTAAGGGCTTAGTTCTCATCCTTCTTTGATTTTCAAGAAAATATGTTTGAAAATGTCCCCTATTCCAGTCTGCTATGTGGTTGATAGGCCATGGGGACCTTGTGCAGGGACTGCTTTGGGTCCAGTAGAAACCAGATTTTCTTCTGGCTGGCTGTCTTCTGGCCTTCTATTAACAATGTGAAGCCAGGCATGGTGGTGTGCGGCTGTAATCCCAGCACTTGAGAGTCTGAGGCAGGAGGATTTGTGCAAGTTTGAGACCAGCCTGGGCTAGAAAACTGAGCTCAAGGCCAGCCTGAATTGCATAGGGAAACCCTGTCTCAAAAAGACAAACAAATAAAATTTCTCTGCCTTTTTAGATCATTTATAAGAGGTGTTGATGAAACATATATCTTTGGCTTCTTATTTGATAGAAAGGCAGATTATCCTTGAAGACAAGGTTTTACTCAGTCAGAAAAAGCTACAAAAGCTGGCTTTGCTCCAAATAGCTCACTTGATACCTTAGTGAGAATTGCACACGCATCTCCAAATGTAGTAGCAGCTTATAGTGCAAATTGTCTCTCATTAGAGGTCAATATTTGATTTAAAAGAAACATTACATATTTCTAGTATAGTTCATAGGTCTGCATAAGGCCCCTAAATATTTCGCTACTTATCAGGGTCATCTGAAAACTTTCCTAGATCTCACTTGATCTGTTTGAGGTCACCCACAGATAAGGACACATAGACACAAATAGTGCCATATTTGCTTTTTAACTTCAGGCTCAGTTACTTTTCTTTTGTTGCTGGAATAAAATACTGGACTCCCAAAATGAAGGCAGGAAAGGTTTATTTAGCTCACAGTGGAGGTTTCAGTCCACACTCAGCTGGCAGAGTGAGTGGCACATGGCAGAGGGTAGCTGTCCATGGTGGTGGAAAACAGCAAAGAGCAAAGGGAGGAGCAGCAGCTGCACCTACTAGCAAGCCTGTCATCCTTCCTATATTATATGCAAATTACCCACCTCAGGGTGTAGCATCACACCATAATCCCGGCATTCAATCAAGAATCCCTCACAAACTCTAGAAATCCTCCATGACTGCATGAGGCTTTGGGGGAACAACTAGACACAAACCATAACAATTTCCTATATGAGATTTGACCCTGAGGAGTTTGAACAAAGTCAGCTAAGGATAGGTATATCCCAGAAAAGGCTTCAATTACAGCTGGCTTAAAAGCCCTCTTCTTAGGATGTGAAGGACAAGTGGGAGAAACTTCGGCTCAGTACTACTGGATGAGGTTTTGATTAAAGTTGCCTTGGAAACCTAGTCCTCAGTTTCCAAAGGGCAAGGGAGGCTGCCTCAGGCTCAGTGACAGAGGATGCACAATTGTGTTTGAGGGACCAGAGGTGTCTTATTTCTCCTGAGGTTTACATTTACATTTTGAGAACAAATAAGGGTGTCTCTTCATATGAAAGAAATTTGAACGTAGGGTAATTCTGACCATTTTTTCCTCCCTCCTAAAGTACAATTTTAGTTGTGAAATAGTATCATAACCAATGCTTTTCTTCTGGGTTATATTTTGCCTCTAAGGGGGAGGCAGATCATTTGTGGATGCAGAAAAGTATTAAACAGCTGTTTCTCAATATGGGGGGGGGTGTTGAGCAATTTTCAGTTCCTAAGAACACAATCCACAGCTGGTGAGATAGCTCAATTGTCTAAAGCTCCTGCTTAGGCAAGCTTAAGCAACCACAGGGACCATGGTTCAATCCCTGGCACCATATGCTATGCCAGCTCCACCCCCAAGGCAGGCTGAGTCAGCCATAACATGAATAAATAAATAAATAAATAAATGAATAAATAAATAAATAAAATTTAAAAATTGTGCTAAAGGAAAAGAAGAACACAATCCATTGAACACTGAAAAAAATTCTAAAGGAGCAAGGAGTTTGGTCTTGAGTTTCCCATCTGTAACACAAAAGGGAAAAAAACAGATATCCCTTGAAATCTCTACTTGCCTTCTATGGTCTCTCAAGGCATCCCCCAAGGTGCCTCCTCCAAAGTAGGAGGCTGCCATCTGGAGAGTGACCAGAAGACAAATAGGTCAGACTCAACTGGCCACTCTTACTGATTCATGGCCCTACCTTCCCTAGAAACGCACACTCCTAACTCCATAGCTATGACTGAGTCCAACTGTAACAGTTGTGTTCTGAGAAGGAAGTATTGCTAGCAAAACTAAATTAGTAATCAAAAGACCTACACCTCTGCATTTCAATTTTTTGAGTGTGAGAAAAATATCAATGGGCAAATCGGAAGTGGTTGGTGCATTCCTCCACCTGAAGAGCAGATCATCTAGAGATGAGTCAAATAATGACTCAGAAAATTCCTGCCCTGGACCCTAGAGGAAAAGGCTCCAAGATACTTGTACTGTCTGTCTCATCATGCACACAGTCTTCTTTAGCAACAAGACAAGGCTTTTTTTTTTTTGACAAGGCTAACTTTTACTCAAAATCCACTCTAAAAAATGTCTGTGTCTCTGTATCTGTAATGCGTTTATGAAACTAACAGGAGAAAACTTATACCTATCGTTCACCAACCACAGTTTACACATTAGTGAAAGTATTTCCCTTCCTTACACAAAAGTGATGGGAATCAGAATTATGAAGGGAGAGAGAGCCAGGAATTTGGCAATTCTCCCTTAAACTATATGTGTTTTGGTCCCTTAAATATTATGCTTAGGAAATAGCTCTTTGTGGTTGTGCTCTTCTTTCCATGGGGTCTCAGGTTCAGTCTCTCAAGAGAGACCATTAGATAGAATGCTAAGCTGGGGCATGATTTTCTTTTGGACAGGTGAAATTCCAGTATCTCATCAGACCCAGAAATGGGATGTGTTTCCCTCCTCTGAGATGACTTCCTTATCTTTGCTGTTAGCAAACACTTATTTTCTATGGGCCAAACTTAAAGGCAGTTGTTGAATAGGAGGGAAAGGTTGGGACAGCTCAGAGCTCCTCCCTCTCCAATCTTTAGAAGAAACATGCTTCTTAAAAGGAACATAGAAAGTGAAAGAAAAAGATCAGAAATGAGATCAGAGAAAGGAAATCTTTTCTTTTCACATGAGTGCTGATTTATTGACACAAGCATCCTCTGAGTCATCACTCTCAGCACAGAAAGATAAGAGTGGGGAATCTTGAGAGCCATGACTGTTTCACCAGGAGAAGATCAAGCCAGAAAGGAAACTGAGGCAGAGCAATCTCAAAATTCCCTCAAGAGTTCAGAAGGAGATTGGGCCAGACAGTCCCTGTGAAACCTGTCCTCCAAGTCTTAAGAACAGCTGCAAGCCTATTGCTTTTCAACTGGCAGATGGAGTTCCATGACTTATTAATAGGCATGTGTATGTCCTAAATATAAACTAGATTTAATAAGAAGATCCATTTTACAGCGTTTTGTAAATTTACATTTGAGTTAGTATCAAAGTCTATGAGGGGACATGCTAATATCACTTTTCCTTAGTACTATTGTCTAACAAGTGAAATAGCTCAAGCAAGGAGCACCAACAAATGTGGCAACGAATAAGACCAAATGAAACATATACAGCGTTGGGGATATAGCTCAGTAGAATAAATGCTTGCCTGGCAAATGCAAGGGCCTGAGTTCAATCCCTGGTTACACACACACACACACACACACACACACACACACACACACACACACACACAAAGTCTATTGTATCAAATGAAATGTATACAAAACAGCAACATACAAAATGTCCTATCAAAAAAACATCATAATTTTCCCATATTCTCAACTGGAAATTATCACCACTGTAACAAAAATAATGCATAAACAGGACAGGGGGTAAAATTCAAGTTATGATGAACTGACAATTTTTAATTACTTATATGAATCACAATCCAGAATTTATGAAACAAAAGCAAACTCTTATTGCCTTCCAATTATCTCGCTGGGGCCTCCAAATAATATAGGACCTCCAAATGGTACAGGGGAAGCAAATGTAACTCCCAGCCTGCTAGATGTCAGATATGCTGAATTTGTGTTCCACGAAGCCAAAGAATGAATTATGAGGAATGACAGAAGTTAAGAGTGGAAAATTTTATTGAAAAAGAGACAGCTCCTGAGAAAGGCAAGAAGAGAACCAGAAAATGAGTTATCAAGGAACCTACTTCTCAAATGAAGTTTTATAGAGAAAAATTGTGAGTTGAGTATAACACGGAACAACACTGTGATCAACCAATATAAGTATAACTGATTAGCCTTGTGAATCAAATGGAGAAACAAGTCATGTAGCAACTGTACCTGGAAAGAACAAGGACCTTTTTTGGAACAGTCAGGATGTCCTAGTCACTGGCCGAAGTGACTGATAGGTATCTAGACTTTATTGTACCAAGTAACATCATTTATAGTATTTTTTTAACCCTCAGAGAGCCATGTAGCATGGGCATTCTACCTTTATCCTGAGGCCTGAACTTCCATGAATTTATCTCCAGCCATAGCTGTAATCTGTTCTCATCTTCTGTACTGACTGCCTGACTGTCTATAATGTTTTTACCTAACTTAGGTGTCTATAATAAAACCATATCCTCTGGCTACTTATGGATAGAAAGCTACCCTCTCAAATGTGGCCTTAAAGATCAGCCTTTGTGGTATTTTAAAATGGTTATAGCAGGGCCATTGATATAGCTCAGAAGCATCAGTGCCTGCCTGGCAAGCACAAAGTCCCACATTTAATTCCTGGTAGTGCAAAAAAAAAAAAACCCTTTTCTTTTCCTTTAATGTCCACCTGTCACTGGCAACCACAATTCTTGCTTTCCATATGTACAATGTTTGAAAATTCTAAATATATCATATAAAGGGAATCATATAATATTTGTCCTATGTGACTGTTTTACCAAGCAAAAGGTATCCAGTGTCTTGTGGTATTCTTGTTTTTGTTGCTTTGTTTTGTTTTGTTGAGATAGTGTCTTACTGTATAGCACAGGCTGGCTTTTATCTCACTTGTGTAGCTCAGGCTATCCTTGACTTCATGGTGATCCTCCTATGTCAGCCTCCTGAGTGCTGGAATAGCAGGCATATACCATCATGTCTGGCTTAAGTACTCAATGCTAATCCATGTTGGAATATGCATTGTTTATTTATCTAGTTTGTTTTTAGAGACAGGATCTCATTATGCTGCCTTGGTTGACTTCAAACTGCTGGGCTCAAATAGTCACTCTGCCTCAGATTCTCAAGTAGTGTCTTTGACTACAGGCAGTAACTGCAGTGCTTAGCTTACTTCTTTCCCTTGGAAGGCTAAATATTCCATTGTATGCATATGCCACAATTTTTTAGCCACTCATCCTTGGGAAATTCATTTTGCTTCTGCCACTTTGCTGTAGTAATGGTACTACAAATGTGGGTGTAAGGATGACCACTTTGAGAGCTTGCTTTTATTATAGACAGATAAATTAGGTAGAAATGTTATAGGCGGTCAGACAGGGCTTAGCCCTTGAAGGACTCAGTGTAGAAGATACACTAGCAGGGGGTGCATTTGTTGAAGACAGTGTCTCAAGACAAAGATGAAGTGATTAGACCTAATACCTTGGGGATGAACAATAATGATTGATGTTCTGCTTTGGCATCAACCCCTGGGGGTGGGGGCAGGACCTGACCTATCCCTTCTAGGAAAGGTCCTTATTCTTCCATGCACACTGGCTACATGACTTGCCTCCCCTTGGATCAATATTACCTAAGCAGCTATACTTGTTACCTCATTGCTTGATCATAGATTTTTCCCAGTTTATCTCTGCTTTGCTATTTTGAATCCACCATGATTTTACTCTATAAAACTTCCTTTGAGATGTAGGCTTGGGGAAGTGAGATGTGTTGGCGCTTGCCTAAAATCCCAGAATTTGAGAGGTCGAGGCAGGAGGATCGCTGTGAGCTCAAGGCCAGCCTGGGATAGAAAGTGAGCTCAAGGCCAGCTTGAACTGCATAGTGAAACCCAGTCCCAAAAAGAAAAAAAGAAAGAAAAAAGTGGGTTCAGGGGCAACTCACACTCTGGGCACCCTTCTCGCTCTCTTATAAGTCATCTTTCTCTCAATAAATATTTCCTACTCTTAACCTCCATTGACCCTTAGAATTTATTCTTTGATTTTGAGTAACACAAACTCAACATAGCAGACATCTAACAAGCTGAGGGTTACACTCTTTCCCTTACATTATTTGGAGATTCTATGTCATCACTATACCATTTTCACTTGTCTTGAGGCTTTTCACAGGAGTAGCATTGCGGGCTCAGATTTTCCAGAACAAATTTCTCCTCTTTCTTTCTTTCTTTCTTTCCTTCCTTCTTTCTTTCTTTCTTTCTTTCTTTCTTTCTTTCTTTCTTTCTTTCTTTCTTTCTTTCTTTCTTTCTTTCTTTCTTTCTTTCTCTGTCTGTCTTTCTGTAGGGTCTCATCATGTAGTGCAGGCTGGCCTTTAACTTGCTTATGTAGTTCAAGCTGACCTCAAACTCACGGTGAATCTCCTCCCAAGTGCTGGGATTAGAGGTATATGCCACCATGCGTGACTATCCAGGGCAATTTCTTTTCTTTCTTTTTTTGGCTGGCACAAGGGGTTGAACCCCTGTCCCCTGTGACTGACTGGAATTGCCCATGCATGCGCTTATACCACTGAGCTAACAAGAAAGCCCCCACCCAGAGCAATTTTGGTCAGACAAAAATATTTTGTTATATCCTCACAGTCTGGTACAGTGCAATTTCTGGTTCTTCCCTGTCAAAATGCCCATGGAAGGCAAAACTTTGGAATTGTTTTAGAATATAGAGGCAGCTGTGGACAGTGCAACTGAAGACACTCACAAAAGAGGACTTCCATGAGCTACTTCAGAAAGCACCAAGAATGCCAGGATAATGTGTGTGAAGTGAGGGAGGAGCACTTTGAGGGAATTCAGTGGAAATTTATCTTTTACTGTAGTCATTTAAAATCTTTTTTTCATTTATAATACTTTATTGTCTTTTTCCTTTATAGCAAAAAAAAAATCAAATATATTCAGTTAAAGAAGAACTAATCCTGATATTCTTCATTCCTCCTATAATTAACCTAAGCACCCAGGATGGTTGAGCTGTGCTGTCCAGCACAGTAACCATAGGTAAAGGAAGCAAAAAGGTGCAGGATTCAGTTTAGTCTCCCAAGCTATCTCAGGTGCTCAGCAGGCCCTGCTGACTTGCAGCTGCCTCCCTGTTCAGCAAGGACAGGGCACTTCCACAGTCCTTTTTGTAAAGTATCTTTGGGGCCAAAGATTTAGCTCATTGGCACAGCACCTGCCTGGTAAGCATGAGGTCCTAAGTTCAATTTCAGTACAAAAAAAAAAAAAAAAAAAAAAAAAAAAAGCGTCTTCATAAGATAGTCTTATATATCATTCTGTAAGGTTGAATCTAAAATGCTGAAATGGGGCTGGAGAGATAGCTTGGAGGCATAAGCACCTGCCTCGCTAGTGCAAGGTTTCAAGTTTGATCCTTGGTACTGCATGCTATGTGGGTCCTGAAACTGGGCATGGTAGCATATGCGTGTAAGCCCATTGCTGGCAACTCTGAGACAGGAGGATTACTATGAGGCTGAGCTGTGTAGCAAGACCCTATATCAATTTTTTATTTATTTTTATTTTTTATTTTTTATTTTTTTTCTTGCTGGGTGGTCAAGGGTAAGTCGAAGCAAGACCTGCATAACTAAACATTCTTTTTTTTTTTTTTTTTTTTTGTATCTTCCAGGGTCAAATCCCCTCAGGATTAAGTTTGAGACCATAGAATGTACTTTGTAGAACTGTTGTTAGTGTCAGCCTTCGGGACGAGTCACGGCCATTGCTTGGCCATTTTGCTTTCTGTGAAACCTTGAGAGAATGTTTTTCTCTGGGTGACTCTCCTTAGATGCACTGCAGTTCATTCGTCCCTTTCCTCTGAGGTCCCCTAATCTCCTTGACCAGGAAATTTGGGACACCTCTGAGTTATAGGATATTACAGCTCAGGTTCTCTTATATCCTGGGTCTTTATTGACCTTGAAGGGCTAGGGCCAAAATATTGGCTATCCTTATAGCCCTTCTTTTTCTCCAATTGTCGGTCTGTTAACTTACATTCTCAACCCTCCAGCAGAAAAGCTTTGTGATACT
>PVJA010005266.1:0-80242 GCA_004027025.1 Myocastor coypus | reverse complement strand
GAGGAGAGGAGAGGAGAGGAGAGGAGAGGAGAGGAGAGGAGAGAAAAGTTGAGTTAAACAATTCTAAGGAGTCTTGCTATCCATAGCTTTTAAACAACCTATTTTATTGATCTGTGCTTTCTGAAAATTACTTTTACTATCTATTAAAACATCAAACAAGTTACATTATGGGAAAGGATACAGTGAAGTAATAATTCTGACGAGGGATCCTGTCCAGCATGAGTCGGCGCTGAGACCCTTGCCACCTGGAAATCTCAGCTACAGACCTCGGCCACCTGCAGGCTGCATAGAGCTCAATGTCCACATGCAAAAAATGACACCTCCTTCTTAGCCTATTTCCAGTTTTTAGCTTATTACCTTTGTTCTCACCCTTGTGTAGCTATTTTTTGAAAAATTAATTATCAAGGATCTACATCTGCAGGTAAGAATGTTTATTAACATTAAATACTCCCAAGTGTTTATCATGAATAATGGAATACATTTAATAAGGTGAAAAAATAATATTTGTACTCGTGTTTTAAAAGTTCCACCTTTTTTTCTCACATCCAACATCAGGACTCCATTTGCTAAGGAAATCCCCCAAAATTTTCTTTCTTTAAATACTGAAGAAAGAAAACCATTTCCTTTTTCGTCTATGTTTAGGAATTTTTCTTCCTCTGTATTCGTCAGAGAACACATTCTCTATCCCAACTCAGCACATTTTATGTAATCTAGTCTACTTTGTGTATAAATATTTAAAAGAATCCAAGCAGGACTATTTACCTGATGTACTTATGTATTAAAAATGAGAGTGGACTCTGAATTTAACTGAACAGAGAAAGTATTTACAACAGTACATTGTGCTTTGTCCTCAGGGCAAAACCATTTGAATTTTATGTTGAAATAAAACAAGACCCATTAGCATTACAGGAGAAGCCTGTGCCTGGCTCTCTGCTGTCTCCTCGGGGCCGCTGCTCATCGTCAACATATTTATTTATTCACAGAAATCTATGCAGCCTTGCGATGACAGCTCCTCTCCTGTGTTACAAACCGCCAGCTTCTTTTCTGACGTCATAGCCACCCGGGACGTGGACAGAGTGCCAGCCCAGCCTGCAGGCCTCTGGAGACTAAAGGGCAGAGGCGCCCATGCCCGCCAGAGCCAGCAGCCCTGAGCTCTTCTCCCTTTGGCAGCGCCCCACGCCCAGGCTCCACCTTAGCTGCAGGTGGCCCTGATGGATTGTCACTCCAGTGTGCACGGAAGTGAGTGTGGGCGAGCGGAGCAGAATGGCCATTAGGATGCTGAGTGGGCTGTTCTGGGCCGTGGCCCATGCTTTTGTTTACAGGGCACAACTTTTGCCTGAGAGCAGAGATCGATGCTGTGCATGGGTTGATTTCACCCAACACACAATACTCACATTGGAGGAAACGGAAATATTTTATGCTTTCCAACCTCTCCCACTCACTCACCAAGCTATGAGGTTTAGCCCTTGCTCATTAATCTTGGATGGCTCCAGACCAGACCCGAGGAACGGAAGTTCCAGTATGAAAAAGGATTGAAACGGCACTGCATTCATTGACAGCCATATCAAGCGCAAGTAGACGTCAGATCCAAATTTCACATGTACTGAGACAATATGACAGTGTAGTGATAATAGCTATTCTTGCCTTGACTGTTAAGAAACTTGACATCTGTGTCTTATGAAAGCACTAACTAAAAATTAAGGTGCTAAAAACATCACTCATGAGCAACGTGGAAACTATCACGTTAGCTCAAAATTGTCCACCACAGACTTGAGTTCTTAAAGTTATTTTCAACGTCCATGTAGCTTTCATGTGTCTAAGATACTCATTTTAAATTGTTATTTTAGGAGCCCGGCAGGATGGCTCAGTGGTCTAAAGCACCTGCAGGCGGCTGCAGGGACCGCGGTTCGATCCCGGGTACCACATGCTGGCCATAAAAATAAATAAACAAACAAAAAACGTTCTGAAACAAGAAATAAAATAAATTTGAGCCGGGCGTGGTGGCACAAGCCTGTAATCCCAGCACTCGGGAAGCTGAGGCAGGAGGATCAGTGTGAGTTGAGACCAGCCTGGACTACCAAAGTGAGCTCAAGGCCAGCCAGAACTGCATAGTAAGACGCTGTCTCAAAAAAAAAAAAAATAAATAAAAAATAAAAATAAATAAATAAATAAATAAATAGTTATTTTATAGTGAATGAAGATTACAAATTTTGTTGAGCTTCTTTTTGCAAAGCCAAATTTAATGTTGCTGCAGGAAGCTGGATATGAAGTTACCGTAGGGCGACTACTTTCAACAATGCCTAATTTTTTTCCCTGCCTTTAAGAAGTTACCTTAAGACCCAGCTTGCTTCTGTGATTCGTATGGACATCTATTATCATGTTTTTCTGGGACGATGACAACCAAGAAGAGAACCAGTGAGTAGTAAATACAAAGGGAATTTTTTCAGTGATTTTCAGCTTGAATAACGTCTTAGAGGCCACACTGCCGAAACACTTGCTGACAGTAAAGCATCTGACAGTGCTTCCCCACGGTCTCCAGAGGAGCTCCCTGATGCAAGTGGAAATGTCGCCGTCCTTCACGACCTAGCACATTAGTCCACAGCGGAATCGCCTGTAGTCTTTGGCGATGCATTCTAATGGGATTCAGGGAGGTGGACGAACACGTTTAATCCTGTACACAGCACCTGTCCTTGCTCACTTCCTCACGCTGGGGCGCTCACGTGGGGCCTGCCACTCTTTGCTGAAGTCCCGTCACAGATTTCGGGGTGGGCTCAGCTCCACTCACTAGCACAGGGCCGGGCACCCGCGTGCAGGGGACCTCGCAAGGCTGCCCTGGGGCAGCAGCCAGGGCGGTGCTAGGCAGCCAAAGGTTGCTGGCGGCAGTCCCCACCCGGCTCTCGTCCTGCTGCACCCTTGCACTCAACCTCTTGCCCTGTTGCCTTCACCTGGAGCACACAGTCCCTTTGTGCCCTGCACCTACTATCTGAAGGGCTTGCTCTCCGGTGGCGGATGCATCTCCCTCTGCGGTAGGCATAGCGTGCCCTGCTGCCTCCCTTCCTGCTGATTTGCACCAGAGAACCCAAGCAGAGCTTCCCTCTCGCTCGAGTGCAGCTCAGACGGCGGCCGCACGGCCCCGCTGCTGTGTTTTTCTTCCTCTGCTTTGTTTCTACTTGACATTTAGCTTAAGAAATGACAGTTTCAGCGCAGTAATCTCTGTGTCACTACTACTCCCTGTTTTTCCTTGTGTTGGAAGCAAAGGCCTTTTGTTTTACCGAGACTGAGGGCTGCGGAGGAGGAGGCCGCAGTCCCTGGGCGCGGAGCAAGCAGCTGGACACGTGCAGTTCTCTGTCTGAAGCTCCGGCAACCTGGGCTGCGATCCCTCCCTCGATCCCGGGAGTTCTGTCTTGTTTAATTGTAAAGAAGACATTTTCACGGTCCACATCCTTGCTGCTCTTCTAGAACCACTTGTTTTCTAGTCTCTACTGTGAACCTGCGCTTCTCAGTTGGAGTTCCGAGTTTTTCTTCCTGCCTTACAATGTGGGACACGCTCGTGTTGGGCCGTACCCACCTGCTGTATCATGATCTCGTCATATGTCTTAGCGTGCAGTCACTGCTGGGGGACCCCAAGATTTCCTCGTGGTCTCAGGCCCCTCCCCAGATCCCCAGCTCCCATAATCATTTCTGCAGTGGGCATACTTCCCCTGGGAGCAAGCCTCTCAAATTGAACAAAAGGAGAACTCAGAGCCCCGATCCTGACCCCAAGTCTGGGATCCGCAGCATCTGGCCTAGCTCCGCCCACCACAGCTGCAGAAGCCAAAGTCCCTGCGGATGCCTGTGGCTGCTTTCCTGCACCCCAAGTTCTCCGTGCCTAACCTGTACGCATGGCTGGTGTACATCGCGGCAAGTGCCTGCGCACAGTAGGTGGTCAACAGATGCTCGTGGGTGTGCTAACTACGCTCCACCCGCCTCTAGCCGTCCTTGCTTCAGTCTCCACTGTGACGGACTCCGCATCGGCCTGTGCTCATCGCAGGGCCATTGCGCTGCGTGCTGTACCCTGCTCTCAGAGCAGCACCGGCGGTGTCGTTGGAGAGCACCCAAGGATCCTTTCATTCTCAGAGTAGACGCCTGACTCCTCACAGGATACCGAGAGCAGCCCCACCTCTAGGAAGCAGCCCAGACTCCACTCCGGCCCTCTGTTCACAGTCCTGCAGCTCCAGCGCTGGGCTCTCGGCTCTCAGCCCGCACTGCTGTTATGCCAGGGAGCTGCGGCTCCCAGGAAGGTTCCCGCTCTGGCAGGAGCACAGTGGTTGCTCTGCTTGGGCCACCTAGGGCCTTTGTCAAATGTGCTATTTTCAGGGCTACTTTCTTGGTGGATTGCTGGTTAGTTCCAGAAGGCCTCTCTTCTGTCCTCACGGGGTGTGACGAAGCCCAGAGCGGACGCTCCTGCCACTAGCCAGCCAAAGGGAAGGGAGGCCTAGAGAGACTGCGGGGTGGTCTTGTCCACCTTGCCCACCAGATGCGACTTCTGGCTCTTGCTAGAAGTCAAAGTGACCACAAAAGCTAAATGCCTTGAGTAGATTCTGGACATTGACCCAGCCAGGACAGCAGGATTAAAGACACTAAGGAGAGAGCACCTGTAGAACTGCTTCAGAAGGGGCAAGACAGGGGGATGGATGTGGGCAGCACGGGGCAGCGTTCTGAGGCGGGCCAATGACAATATCCACCTTACTGCACTTGCTGTACTGCATTTATATAAGTTAGCTGCTCACTCTACATTCTGAGTCTTTCCTGGAGATAACCTTTCTGCAGTAGGCTTATGCACTGTGACCTCAATAATCACTTATTGTTGCTCTGTGAAGGAGACTCCTTGGGCTTGTTTACGTAGCACCACCGTGGCAAAGTTGGCTGCACACCTGTGGTCCCGGCTGTCATACCGTGGGGAGCGTTCCTGTCTATCAGGCCCTGACTGCACCTGTATGATGTCCTCTGGGCATCTGCATGAGCTGGTGCATGGCTGTCTCCGCCTTTGCTCTCAGGGTCTGAGAGGGCAAACGCTGCCAGCGGCGTTTCCCACTCCTCTTCATTGCTTTTCTTCGCAGGCCTCGATTTTTGCAGCTGCTGGGATAATTTCCGGAGTGAGATTTGCTGCTTAAGGTTTGACTCAGGAATTTTAGCATTTTATGATAAACTACTGCACACAGATTTTTTCCTACAGACTAGGCTCATGGCCCAGAAATTACAGAGGACTCTAATGATTCTCTTGCCATGTTTAGTTCCTTCAGGGCTTAATAAAATAAGCTTTTTCCAAGCATTCCTTGCATTTTTTTTGTCTCCCGTTCCACAGGCTTTGTGCACATTTCTCTGGAGTATCCTCTTTAGAACTTAATATTGGGACACAGACCTCAGAACATTTTGCAGCGTGAGATTTAGCTGTGCGCGCAGCATTTTCTTTCTTTTTTTTTTTAAATTTTTTAAATTTTATTTATTTTATTTTTTTCTTGTTTCAGAACCTTTGTTTGTTTATTCACTCATTTTTTTTTATGGCCAGCTCAGCCCACCCCGAGGGCAGGGCCGGTGCAGCATGTGGTGCCGGGGATCGAACCACGGTCCCTGAAGCCACCCAAGCTTCCCCAAGCAGGCGCTTTAGACCACTGAGCCATCCCGCCAGGCCCCAGCATTTTCTTCCTTTATGATTTGCACATGGTTAGGAGAGTCCGTGCTTTCCATTATGGTCTGAAGAGCACCATTCAGGAAGTTCAGAGTCTGTTTTTCCCATGTGAATCTACAAAGTTTACTCTTCGTATCCTGAGTAAAGGCTTCACTTTCAAAATATTTCATTATTCCCTTTAATTCTTTAGGAAACTGGTTAGACATCAATGCATTCATATGTTGCTTTGATTAAGAACACTTCTTATTAGCACATAAGCCTACTTAAACTAGTGAATATCAAACTGAAGTAGTTTCTTTAAAATTTCGTTTGTAACCGTTGTATTCTTGGGATATTAAAGTAACACTTCTTTAATTTGCATATGCAAAAGCATACCCATATAGATATACATCGTGGACAATACCAGACTATTGATTACATAGTGTAATGTAACCAGTAATCGATTAAATATATTTGAGATAAAAATGAAAAACAAGAAAAACTTTTCAAAATTGTCTAAGCAGCAGAACCCTTATAACTTGTTCAAAACTGTCAATAAATTGTTTTATACTCAAATGACCCTCTGGTCAATCTAAAAGAATTTTCGTTTTACTGACTTCTCAACAGTTTTCATTAGGAAATATTCCAATTTTATGGGCTGCTTATTATTTTTCAAAGCATGAATCTCATTTTGGCCTCATGCCTGTGCCCAGATTCCAAGGTCTCTCTTTCCCCCTCAGGTCTCTCCTGCAGGTCAGCTCATTTCCTTGCTGAGGAGCCTGACCATAGGACATTGAGCTTTAAGCTGGCACTGACTTGGAAATGGGGAATAGCTCAATTGTATGGGTACTGTCCTTAGGGAAAAGAAACATCCTACTCTTCTGTTTAATTTTATTTTATTTTTGGTGATACAAGAGATCAAACTCAGGACTTTGTGCTTGCCAGGCAAGCACTTATTCCACTGAGCTCTCTCCCCAGCCCAGAAACATGCTTCTTAATAAGTTGCCCTGTTAACCATTTCTCTTGGATGTCCAGTCCAGAGAGAGGACATGAATCTTTGATGCTTCTGACCCAGGAGCTGCTGAGGCTGAGATCCAGACGACCTGGTCAGCTTCAGTCCTGGAGCTCAGGTGAGAAGCAAAAAGGAATAAATAAATGCACAGTCCCATCTCCTCTGTGCTTGTAACTCCTGGGCGGTTCCTGTGCGCTCAAGCACAACTCATGTATTCAGGTATAATTAGCCTTATTTGAACATAAATGCCACTTAATCATTTTGAGATGCTCAACATTTTTTAGCTCCATAGTAACAATACATCTTTAAGTGAGCGCTACACATATACAGTGGAAAGGTGATAAGCTATCAAGTGTGTATGAATATAAATTAATGAACTAATCTAATATGTTAAAGAATACAGGGTGGATAAGTGGCGACTGCCCACTCACCTCCTGCTTTTATACCAAAGGAGACTTTTTAAAGTATTGTGTGACTTACCTTCCCTGTCCAAATGCTTATCAGTGACTGAGGGGCCTGCAGAGATGGCTACCAGAAGCTGCCGTGGCACCAGAAGCTGCCGTGGCACTCACAGCAACACCAGTGATGAAGAAGTGTTGCCCGAACACAAGCCACGGCGCCTTTCCTTTGCATGCGAACAGGAACTAAGGGCTAAGATGAGAAGTGGTTATCTCGACGGGTGACCTGAATGGAACAAGACGCGTCCTACAGACCTTTCTCCAAGTTTGCAAGCGCAGCTGGCTCTTCGGCAATCATGCCAGTGCACCACGGGATGTCTATGTCTCAGGAATCCTCCTGAAGAGTAGAAGTTCATTAGCTTCTACACTAGGCCCGCCTAGCTCAGAAAGGACTGAAGCATGAGCACCGGATGGATATTCTCACTAGTGCAGATCTTGCTATATTAGCATGTTGGGCTTAAAGAATTAAATCATGCAAAATAATACTTTTTCTTTGTAACTATGGGGGCTCATATTTCAAAGCAATAATAATAAGGGACCAAAAAATAACACAAACATGATCATAGATTTCTAGGTTAAAAAAAAAAATCAAAACTTATGCTTCCTAAAAGACATTATTTCCCTGCAGTGTACAGCTAACAATTCTATCAACCACGATGGGCCCTCTGTGAGGAGGGAGTCACGTCTGAGGGTCATGTGGCAGATGAAGGACTCCACACTCGTGGCCCAGGTTTCTTGGTACGAGGGCCATGACCGATGAGTGACAAGGTCAGAAGGGGCACTGTAATCATCCTGGCACTGTGAGTCATGGGAGTTTGGTCACCCTTCCAGAATCATGCAACAGCCAAAGGCGAGGTTCTTGAAGCTGCTACCTAGAGGCAGCCTACATACGCCATTCATGTTCTCATTGCATTGGCCGAAGTACCTTCCTCTGTCAGGGATGACTGCAAAGCAGATCATCCTACATAGCACCCTGGGCAGTCAGGCTCCTACTGGACGCAGGAGTGATGCTCATTTGCCACACAGGCAAATTCGTTCACTCGAAACAACTATTGTCTGGGTCACTGAGAAGCACTTTCTAACTTGGTAGGAGAGACACACCGGATGCCACATCATAATCAGAAGATTTTTTAATGAACATGGCACCAAAGCGTGACAGTGCATGTCACGAGGTGTATGAGAAAGTAATGCCATTGTACACTTCATATTTTATATTAATCAGACATGCTTGTTAATTCCCTAGAAGAATTCCTGTGGTATACACCATACAATTTAAGTTCATCAGTCTAAGTATCCATTCTATTGACAGCTTGGATATTTACAATTGTAATATACAAATGGGCAGACCATCTTCCATAGTTGATTTTTTTTATTTAATCATATTTCAGGTTTTGAAAAGTTTAATTTTCTGATCCTACAACTTATAATTTTCTGACATTGGGAATTAGTGTGTATAAAACTTTCTGTCACATGTAACTATTACTATCACTCTTAAGAACTATGATAAGAGCCTATTTTGGGTTAGGGCTTTATACCACTCAGTTGTCCCAGTAAATGTCTAAGAGATGCATTATTATGTATTATAGACAAAGAAATTAGGAGTTAGAAATACCAGTTCACAGTAGTCCCTTAATGATTGTATTAGTCACTGCCCCCCTCAGGTCCTAGGGCAGAAATACCCAACACCCACAACAGGAAGGAGAGGAGGTTTGGTTTTTTTGCTAATGGCTCCTGTGAGCTCAGTCCATGGGTGCCCAAGGGAAGGGTCCAAGGGCTCCAGGAAGGATGTTCCTCATGAGGCAGAAATAAAGCCAGGCAGAGCCAGGACAAGCACAAAGCCCTCCAGGGCGTGCTCCCAGGACACCCTCCTCCTCCAGAGAGGCCCCAGCACCACCAGCACCCTCAGCTCGGCTGTGCATGTCTCTGCTGACACGCCTGAGGCCCGTGCCGCAGCCACTTTTCAAGAATCCACCTCTGAGCTCATGAGGCAGGGAGGAGACTTTAGCAGTTACTCAGTGAGCATCCTGGCACAGCAGCAACACAGGCAGACTGCCCTGTGGGTCCAGCTGCACTCATTCTAGCACAACCCCCAGCCCCAGTCCTACCAGGGAGTGTCTGATGTTCCACACCAGGGGGACCTGAGGGAGCACTGTTCTCTTTCTCTGGGTAGTGAATGACTCAAGAGGTAGGCGGTGGATGGGACAGTGACAGCACCGTGGCCGACTCAAAGGAAGAGGTAAGCTGCGGAGAGCTGAGGGCCCCCCAGTTCCCATTCCACCCCCTCGCATTGTTCTGCGAAACGCGTTTCCTCTCTTTAAGTACTATTCTGTCATTTAGGAATTCCCTTATCATCCCACAAAATGCTGATCTTCCCAGGCTTCTTGTGTACACACAGATCAAAGTCTTCTCTGACTGAAGTTCAATTGTGGGAGCCACTTCGAACTTCTAAAGGAGGAATCCAAATCCTTCTTAATCTCAGTTAAACCTATTCACTCCAAAGGAGATCTTATCTACTGAAAAGCAAAAGAAGGAAAAAAAACCCCTAACAGCACTGCCTCATCCTTTTTCAGGAAAACCACAGCTCAATCAGAGAATAAAGAAAATACGTATTCAATCAAATCATTAGCGTGCTTGAGTGTACGGATGGTGGCCAAATGTAAAAAGAAAAATCTCTCTTTCTTCAGAAACTGAAGTTCCTATTTTCTAAGCAGAATCAGGGACGTTTCCAGTTGATTATCCAATTAGTCTGCTAACCTATCGCTGTGCTGCTCAGCAATATCCAAGCCGCTCTTTCAGAGGGCATCCTCCTAATCACCCTAGCTTCACGCGTAATTACTCATTTAAGTGACTGGTGGTTTCACTGACTCTTCATTCCAACTGAAGTCTGATTTGCAAATGTGAAACTCTCTTGGCAGGAGAGTTAAAAGGCATTTGCAGGACCTCCCTTAGTGCGCGTCCTCAGTACGACACCCACATCAAAGTTTGAACATAGGAGGAAAGCAAAACGTGGTAAAGGATTGTTCTGGAGGAGATGCAACTTGATAGCTGGGTTTGCCTCTGTGTGCTTCGCTGGTCCTCAGGAGCAGACCCTCTGGCTCGGGGTTAGCGTTTGTTCCCAAGCGACTGCAGGCTTTCAAGCACCATGGAAATGCCGCCAGGCAGAATGAGAATTTACAGCAAATCTCCAAAGGAAAAGGAGGGGTGCTGGGTGGGGTTTCTTTTTCCAGCTGAGTTCTGTATCTAAAGGACAACTGCAGCCAAGGGTCTGCGCCCGCACACTCCAAGCAGACTCCCTCTTTATACACGTGATATCCACAAGAAGTCAAGACAAAATCTGACAGATTCATCATGAAAACGCCCACTTTAAAAAAGACTCGACCTCCTCACAATTTTAAAATTCTAAAGTTAATATAGCCTACATCATCAACTCACATTCGCAAAAGGAAAATTAAGATAGGCGCACCAACTGCTTTGTTCGGAACTGTAGGAAGCACTAAAATTCGTGCGCAGACTATACCTCTGTCATCTGGCACCGTGAGAGTCACCTCAATCCCAAGTCTGTTTCCATTTCGCTGTGCCCGCCTTACCACGTGGCCAAGGTTTGTTTGATGTGGACCACAGAGGGTCCCGCCAGAGAGCAATTTCCTTTCCTGCGTCCTGCTGCTGTCCTCTCACCACTGCCTCTCCTGCCACGCTCCCTGCCGGTGAGCAGCACCTGCTCCGTCCTCTGAGGAGCATCCAACCTGATTGCTCAGATACAGACAGCTTTTCACATTTCAATTGCATGGCAAATTACATTTCCAGATCTGTGGCATTTCTTCTGGCTGAGTCTGAGTGTGTTACAAACTTCTTCCTGTTTCAGGGTCTGTTGCTTGAAAATGGGCCTTGGTATTGATTTGTTCTCTGGGACATGGGGTACATCTGTCTAAAGCATTATTCAATTGATTTGTTATGTGGAAAGGTGTATGTCTCCACAGAAAAGACTTTCGGGGGGAAGGGGTGGCCTCCAGGGCTGTGAGGTACTTTCCTAATGCTGCTTTAAATATGCTTCTGAGTAGGGATCTTCCCCTGTTCACGTTACCTTCAGGGAATTGTTGCCAGATTGTCTAGCCATGGAAGCTACATCCTTCCACTTATTAAGAGCCACAGTAAGGAAATAGACAAGAATAAGATATGGGTTTAAATCTCAAGACAGTAGTAACAGAGGAAATGAGAGATGTGATATGGATAATAATAATAAAGCAAACAATTGAAATAACTTGTATAAGCTGGATTTGAGTGCGATGTACACTCTTGCTCAGTAAAATATTACTGTTGGAGATGTTGGAGAATGCTACAAACAGAGTGTAGTTCTGATTAGGCGACTCGGGATGGAGCTCAGATGACCCAAATCAGGGCAGCCCATGCAGATGCACCGTGTACTTTGCATTTTATGGATGCCCAGGTACTGAAGCTGGGGCAAGCTGCACACCACACATGCTCTGTGCGGAGCTTCTGAAGAGACAGAACCAAGACCGACAGGGGCATCTTTGGCATAAAAATACATTTTAAGATACTTAAAATAGTGACTTAAAGCAAATTTAAAGTGAACTTGGGTGAAGGGTTATTTTTAAGTCACTAGGAAGGCATCGGTGAGGGAAAAACTCAGTTGAAAGAGCAGCGAACGTGACGAGGATGGAGAGACCCACGTCAGGGCCCATGGTTCCCAGCGGTGGTCTTGCTTCACTCTGGGAATCTCTCCCTATGAACTGCAAGGTGCAGGCAGGCAGTCTTGGCAGCAGTCACCGCATGACTCACGGGGCTGGCTCCAGGCTGTTGTGGGCCGCGCTGAGGTGTGCAAGTGCTAGATGTCTTCCGGCTCTGTTTTGGTTGAATCTAAGGATGGCTGTGGGGTCTGGCGCTTCAGGAGAGACAGATGGAAGCATACTGTGTGGCTGGCCTCTGGGTGTGGTACTGTGGTGTGCAGGGAACAAACCCGAAATCTTGGAAGACCACATTTTGGAGTCATTGGCCTGGAGACGATGATCGTAACAAGAGTCATCCACCTTGTTACCAGTCCCCAAGAAGTTTCTCCCGCAGCCAGAAGCAGTCACTTTCTAAAGATAGGAGAAGATCACTTTCAAGGGTTAGAAGTCTCCGCCCATCCCAGCCTTTGCCTAGGTCTTGTAGAGGATGTGGGGCAGATTAAGGGAGCCAGGAGTCCAGTGAGGAAGAGAAGCGGCATTTAGGAAATAGCTCCATTTGATGAGAGGATGTCCCCATGACTGGTGGCAGAGAAGGGGATCGTTGGTGTAACTGTGCCTGTAAATGTACCATGTGGTTTGGAAGCCATCAGAAATGGTGTGCTGGAGGAGTTTGGACAAAGTTTAGGATGAAGAGGAGAGATGTTGGAGAATGCTACAAACAGAGTGTAGTTCTGATTAGGCGACTCGGGATGGAGCTCAGATGACCCAAATCAGGGATAAAGCAGACCGTGAAGGCCAGCCTCAGGGAGTTCTGGCTAGGGACCAGGACTCCATTGTCCATGGGACTAGCACCGTAGCTGTTGCTCTCTGGCAGAACAGTTTTGTCCATGTCCTAAGACTTCGTGGAAGACTCAGTGTGGTAGGCTACTCTGGTGGAAGAAATGTCAAGAGAACCCAAATTGCAGGCCATGGCAGGGATGCCACTAGCTACCCTCAGGTTTATAGTGAGCTTTGGGGACACAGTTAGAGCCAAAAACCTTGAGAAACACACATTTTTGTGGAAGAGGACTAAGAAATAAAAGAGCAGGTGCTGGAAGAGGGGGAAGAGAAGGTAAGGAGCATTATAATATGTACTTGGGCCAGCTTTCCACGGTGGATGAGCCGTTGTTTAGTGCACACGTGCACTAAAAGGAGGGAAAATGAAACACAGTCAAAGTAAAGGAGCCATGGGTAAAGTCAGGGCAAGAGCGAGTGAGAGGCGGATGAGCGCTTCTCCTCCGGCATTCTGTTCCAGCGCTTGGAAAGCTGGCGGGTTCAGTGTGCACGTGCAGTTAGCATAAGTTATAACAATTTATACTGTTATTTACACAATTTAATATCTTTATTTTGCAGGACCGGGATTCCAACTCACAACCTTGCACTTGCCAGGCAGGCACTTGTGTCAGAGAGCTATCTTCTCAATATTGTAAATTCCCTGAGCCAGAAGCATGAGTGGTTAGTACATTGTGAATAGACTGTAAGCTTTTGTACAACACTTGTGTCATAGAACAGAAATCATTTATACTTCTATCTGACAAAAGTCAAAAATTCTTACTATACATGTAGTTTAAGTTTATTCTGAACAAAGACTGAAACAATTAAATTCATCCAGAAATTCCTCAGATTGCTTTGACACTCTTCCACAATTCACGCTTTGGAAATTTTGATCGTTGTGTAATTGTGATGTCCAGTAATTAGGTTCCTCTTGGCCACTGGCTGCATAGGTGTGTCTCATCTCCATCTTCTTATCTCCCTCAGGTTTGACCTCTGCTCTCCCAGACACTACTTAGACAATAAAATATGACTTCTCATTTTCACCTTTGCCTATCTTTTTGTACTAGGAACTAAACTCAAGACCTTGTGCTTGCCAGGCAGGCACTGTGTCACTGAGCTATAGCCCTAGTCCTACCTATTTTAATTTTTGTAACACTATAATGTTACAAAAATATGATAGTAGATAACACTAAATCATAAATGGGTGTCCAGCACTCTCGACATGGTTATTAACTTACTTATGCTTGAAGTCTGCCATAGGGAGCAGGCCCTGTTGTTATTCTCCACATCCTAGTTTTATTAAAAGAACAAATTCAAGCAGAGGGAGATTAAATCACTTCCAACGCACTGCAGTAAGTTCGGGAGCAGAAACTCCAGTGTAGACATCTGGCTGATTAACGCCTGTGAATCTGTCTGCAACGCTTCAACGCTTCAATTAATACTTCGTGAAGAGCATCTACATGTGCAGAAGAAGAGACACAGGAGGGCCGTTGGGTGCTCATCTCCATGGCTCTCCACTTGGACCTGTGCCATACTAGTGTGAAGCCAAGCCTGGCCACCAACGTCCAGGGGCATGAGGTCCACCTTCAGGCAGGCAGAGCAGTGCTAAGTGTACCATGCTGTGATGCTGTATAGCAGCTGCTTTCTGAGGTCAGAGAGGAGGCTGCAGGTAAGCAGAGGGCTTCTCGGGCTGAGTGGACAGTGCCAAGGAGGTGTGATTACCAGGGGCCAAGTGTCAGTGCCTCCAGAAGCCCCAGCTGTAACTGGGATGCCAATTGTGCACACAAGCAAATACAGATTTATAGTTATACACAGAAATAAGCCTGAATTTTCTAAGTTGTCCTCACAAGGAAAGGTTTCTTATGCCTATGGACAGATTCGATCTTCTTTAGGCAAATCTCCAAGAACATTTTGATATCAAATGTTCTAGATTATGTTCTCTACGTGGGTGTCCACTCTTGAACCTATGGGAACATCAGGAGCCCTGTCATTAAATTAAGACTCCAGGGCAGCACAGGAATTGCATGCATTTTCTTTCTGAAAATAATAGAAAAAAATCCTTGTTTCGGTTTAATATCATAATAGACACTGAAAAGAAAAATCTAAATGTTCTAGAAGGTGCAGCTCTAGATACTTCCAGAAATACATAGAAAGAGATAAAAGACTGAAGAATAAGTACGTTTTTGTGGAAGTGGTGTAATATCGAGTTATGTAGTAAATGTTCCAGTGAAATGTAGCAAAAAATTCAGAAACAGAAAAGTAACTGGAAAATAATGGCTAATTTTTTTCTGTAATTAATGAGAATCAGAAATTAGGGATTGAAACTCTCAATGAATTTCTCAAAATGCACAAACATAAACACCCAGCTGCGTTCTGATCACACTGCTGGGCATCAGGAGGAAAGGGAGGCATGCACGGAGAAGGCAGCACTAGGATGGCAGTGGGCAACAGGCAGGGGACTTTGCTGGGAAATTATGAAAGGCAGTGACAATGGGGCAAATTCATTTAGACGTTAAAAAAATAACAAGATCGATCTAAATTTCGGTATCTAAAAAATTATTTGTATTTTATTTTTATGGCCGGCTCAGCCTGCCCTGGGGGTGGGGATGACACAGCATGTGATCCTGGGGATCCAACCACGGTCCCTGAGGTTGCCTAAGCTTTCCTAAGCAGGCACTTTAGACCACTGAACCATCTTGCCAACCCTAAAAAATTATTTTTCGGTCATAGGAAATCTATACCTCTTTATAAACAAGTGCTAAGTAAATTTATTTGTAGAAAACTAAAGTATGTGAAATTTTAATGAAAAGTAAATGTGACAGCTATATGGGAATATAAAAGATAAATTCCAATTTTAATTTATGAAGGAGTTAACAGAATTTTAAAAAGAAGTTTAAAAATATTACAAGAAATAGAATGTATATATATACATATATAATTTAAAAGTCAGAAGTAATTATATTAGGATATTATTGTTATAAAAGTCTAAGATTACATGAGAAATTAAATATAACTAAGGGAAGATTATGATTAATTCAAGATATATTTTAAGTTGTTTAAAAAAAAAAAAAAAAAAAAAAAGCACTGATTATCAAGCCAGCTAGCTGTACTAAAGTCCCAAAACAGAAATAGGTAAATTAAGACTAGCTTTACTTATAGAAAACAAATATTATTTAATGTTATAAACTTGATATACACAGAATCTCACTCCCAGTAAAAATCTTTTTAAAAGGTGGGGCGCACTGCAATCCCCTCTGTCCTTCTCACACAAAAGCGTTGTTTCCCCAGTAGACAGATTCTGCTGTTTTTTTTTTTTTAAATAAAATAGAATGAACATTATTTGAAAATGCATATGCTATACTTACTAAGGTAGAGTGACCTAAAACAAACCTTGATAGACTTGTTTAGACTAAAATCACAGAGCTCAACTCCCTAACCAAAATGAAATTCAATTATAGTTGAAAAATGAAAAGATCTCTACAGTCAAATATTAAGTAGGAAAGTTACTTATCTCCTAGATGATTGTAAGAATTTCAGGAGCAAGCAGAAAACATCTAAAGGAAGAGGATTTTGATGGCAGAGTGATGGCGATTTTTATTTTTTATTGATACATAAAGACTGTATACCAGCACTCGGGAGGCTGAGGCAGGAGGATTGGTGTGAGTTCGAGACCAGCCTGGGCTACAAAAGTGAGCTCGAGGCCAGCCTCAACTGCATAGTGAGACCCTGTCTCAAAAATACAAAAAAAAAAAAAAAAAAAAGACTGTATATATTTATGTAGTGCCATGGGGCATTGACTTTTCTAATGCTTAAATCACATTAGACCTAACTATTTCTTCTAATGTCAATCTTTTCTTTCCTGAAAACCCATATAAGATCCTTCTTCTGAGGTTTAAAAATGTATAGTACATTAATTTTATGTGTCAGCTTGACTAGGGCTGTCAAGGATACGTGGATGTCTTTCTGGAGACACTAAGAAATAAGATTAACACTGAAATCAATATACTGTAAAATAGATTGTTTTCAGTAGCATTGGTGGGCTTATTTAATGAACTTGAACTCTTAAAGGGAAACTACTGATGCCCCTCAAAAAAGCCGAGGACTGCCAACCACTGCCTCCCTTATTGGTCAAATTCTCACAGCAAGTCTCTGTTTAAGTAGAAACTTTGCCAGGTATAGGAACATCCACCTGTAATCCAGCGCTCAGGAAGCTGAGGCAGGATGACTACTGTGAGTCATGACTCTGTCTCAAAAAGACAAAATACATAAATAAAGCATAAATAAATGAGTACTTGCAGAAACATGGGAATGTTTAAGCGTACATGCATGTGTAGACACACCCCACGGATCCTGTTAGCATATCTGAATTGTCCTGAATCTTTGAATAACATTGACTGCTGTGTGGGCTGCAGGTGGCTGAGATCATGCCAGAGCAAAACTTGCAATATTAAATACTTAATAAAGAAAAAAATCTAAACTGCAACAGCTCAGCTTCCCACAAAATTGAGTAAATAAACTATAAGCAGAACATCAGGTGACATGTGTGAGGGCCAGGGATGTAGCTTAGTGGCACAAGCACCTGCCTGGCAAGATCAAGGTCTGAGTTTGATTCTCGATGCAAAAAAAAAAAAAAAAAAAAGTGTCAGCAGAAACAAAACAAATAGAATCAATCCACAGAGACAAATATTGTCATAAGGGCGTAATGTAATACAATGGATAGAAAGCACCACACAAGAATTCAGCAGCTTGCGAACAGATACTGAAATCTCTACAGAACACAGTAGCCCTGGGTAGCATGAACCCTGTTACAATAGAGCAGAAGTTGTCACAACCTGGCTTTCATGTCATAAAGCATTGGTAATCATTTAATGGTGACATAAAGATGGGTTTATAACACCGCAGAAACAAAGAGGAAACTTAGAAAGGGACCCCAGGAGCCAGGTGGCTGCTTTTCACACAGGTCCATGATGCTAAGAAGAAAGGAATACTCTGAGGAATCGGTGGTGAACAAGTAAAACCCTTGATCTTTGCACCATGTAAAAATTAGCTTAAAATTAATTGTAGGCCTAAATGTGAAGTTAAAGGTACAGCATTTCTAGAAGAAAACAATAGTGTAGAATAGGCAAACACACGTGAGGCTACGGAAAGTTAAAAACAATACGTACACACCAAAATTTAAAAGTTGTTTACCCTAGTTGGATCAGGCAGACACAAATGAGGACAAGGTCTGCAGACACACACGTGCACACATGCACACACACCGACATACACAAGCACACACGTGCGCACACAGTCGGATGCGTGGCATGGCCTTATACCTAAAAGTACGTGGAGCTCTTGTGCTTCAGTAGGAAATAACTGCCCATTTAAAAATTTGGTAGAAGTTGAAAAAAACTTTTCCCAGAGGAAGAAATATAAAACACAGATCAATAAGTACATGAAAAGATGGTCAGCATAATTGCTCATTACAGAAATCAACATGAAAATATAGGTAATATCTTTTAAAATTACAAAGACAACAAGTAGGAAAATTTGATGACGGCAAAGAGTGCAAAATGACCCGCAGGGACTGATACTTGCTTCTTTGGGGTTGCGGATGTGGGGCAACGGGAAGGTGCCCAGAGTTTCTTAGAAATGGAATTGTTTTCTCTCACACCTTATGATGGCAGTGACACAGGCGCACACACTCGCGGGAAGCGCTCACAGGTACGACTTCTATCGGTGTCCAGTACATATCGGACTGTTTCTAAAAGCTGTCAGCTAAAGACCTAAAGACAGGGATTTCAACCAGAAGTCTACAGTGGCACAGCTGGAGTTTGAATCTGCTTTGCATAAAGGTTGAACGCATCGTTGTTTCTCTTTCATTTTTTAAACACTCGGAACGCAGTATTCCCGGCCCTGAGCCCTCCCGTGCGAGGACCGCATCTGGCGTCGTTCCGAAGCTCCCCTGCGCACGGGTGTGCGCATTTCCTGTTATGTCACAGAAGCATCCAGACGTCCAAGGCAGCCCGTCCCCGCAGACGCCTGCGCATTGCTTCTGCATGCAGAGTGAGGGCATGGCTGGCCTGGGAAGCAGACATTTCACCCGGGTAGCTGAGGGGACCACGGAGACTAGCAGCTGTGACCAGCGAAGCTGTCGCGCTGTGCGAGCCTGAAAACCCCGCTGAAGGCGTGTTCTCCCTGGGCCTGATGGCCTGACCTGAAAACTGCAGGCTCCACTGTACGTGGAAGGCACGCAGAGAAACTTGTGACATAGAGTGCTACTGTCGCTGGAACACACTGTGCAGCTTTCCGCATTTCTCATTTTGTGAGCTACTTACAGAGCTGCCTGCGCTGGGGTGAGGTGACTCCAGGAGGAGGCTCCCCTGTTGGAGCTCGGGGGGCTGGCTTCCTGGGCCTGGGACACGGCAGAGGCAGCGGCTGGTGGCTCTCTTCCGTAAGTCTATGGGCATGTTAGAACGGGTGTCTACCTCTCTGAAAAGGAAGAGAAATAAGCTCGATGGATCTTGATACCACCTGCATTGTCACAGAAAGGCAAAAAGAATGTTTTCCCACTACTGTAAGGACAACAGTTGTACATCTGAGGCATCTCGACTTCTTATGCGAGGTGGACCAACTAACAGATAGGCATTTCTGTTGTAAGTGAAGTGCTTCTGTGCATAGCTTAGGAAGAACCTCTCAATTCTACTTATGCAGCAAGATGCAAAGCATTAGCTCTTGGGTGTGGCCGGCAGTACACACACTAACATTTCCTTAAAATACACACTTCTGAAGGTTAGTGCGTATCTTCATCTGATTCCTTTTCACTGAATGCAACACTTGAGGGGTTAATCAATAAATTAAAATCTGCTCCTGATGAGAAGCTAGTAATAGAATCATGACAAGACACAATGAAAGGTACACAGCTCACCAACTTTCTAAGTGTGTGCTCTATTTGCTGGTTTAAAAATGACTTTGACGTGTGACATTTAGTTATTCATAGAACATTGTTTCAAATTATAGTCCTCCTATCACAATGCTGCCTAAACATGAGATTCCAACATTTTCACTTACAGCACAATTGTGAAACATTTATGAAAATATTTAATGTGTTCATTATAAAATGGAGTCTGCTTTTAATAGAATTGTGTGGTCCCAATTTATTAATGAGATGTAAGCTGTTAGAAAATAAAGCAAGGTCTTCAGTAATGAAAACAAGTGCGGAAGATGAAGGAAGTCGAACCGGAAGGACATGCTAGGGTGGAAGCCCGAGACCTGAAAAAAGTTAGGCTTTAGTTTATGACTGTCTTTAGATTTAATATAGGATATCTGGTTCATTTGCTCTGTTTCCCAGGACTCTGACATCATATGCATAATTCATCAGCCCATTCATTTGTCTGATTCTTTCTGCAGGCTATAAATATCTGTACCTCTTGCATTGCATACAGAAATTTGTAATGAAAACAGTAACTGTCTAGTGTTCTTTTCCTCTGACTTGGAATTCTTCTATTATTTTTCCCCAGTTTCAAGTAAACTTTTGGAGGTGCGTAAATATTTCTTTACACAAGAGAGATATTTGATGTTGTTGAATTTCACAAAATACAGAGACAGCCACAGATCCAGGTCAGCACCCTTCCAGCCCCTGGGAGTATAATTTTAATCAGCCAGAAACATCATTTATCAAATAGGGCACAAAAGTATTTAAAGTAGACTGAGGGAAATTATTGTTGACTTTTTCTTCTTAGATTTTCCTCCATCATATTGTCTATAAATCACACTTTTCCAAAGTTTTGAGCTGATTTTTATCCACTAGTTCATGGACATGAGAAAATATCTGTTATCATCCTAAGAAAAATGATTTACTAAATCTAAAATTAACACTAGCTCAGAGTAAGAGATGATATTTGTTAAAGTACACACGTTTGCAGTCATAAACTCCATATGTTTAGGTTTTGGTTCTGAATGGTTCCAGTCACTGCACTTTTCAAGTTCCTGATTAGACCATTACAATTGCAAACAAATGAAGCTGGGGGCTTTAGATTGTTTCCTTGAGGAAAGCAGGGGCTTCAGATCACACTCTCTTTGTTTTCCTCTCTGTTGTGTTGATTTTTTTTTCTCAGAAATACTGGATGCTTTCATCACAATTCTTGGGCCAGCAGCCATTCCCAGGCATATAAAATAAGAGAACACACTTGGGGGGCAAAGGAATTTCTCTGGTATATTGGATTACAGTGTGTGTGTGCGTGTGTGTGTGTGTGTGTGTGCACGCGCATGCGTGTGGGTGAGTGTGTGGGTGTGTGTACGCACTCTGTGACTTCCTCCTCAAAGGAGCAAGTCATGAGGTAAGCAGGACGATTTTATTTAGAATTTACTTTACAGGCATCCAAATCGTCCTGGTAGATTGCTAGACTAGTAGTACTTGAACCTGGCCCATGTCAGTGCACCCAGGGCACCTGGCTGAGGTCCCTGAAAATGTCTCAAGTTTACTGTTTAATATTAAAGTTGGCAGTGACACATGAGTGCTCTGGATGTCACTTGGGAACTGCAGGAAACACGCATCATGAGGAACTTCCTGTTCTAAATTTTTAATTCATTCTCCATCACCAGTACCCACTCATTTTTAATGCACCTCAGGTTTTTCTATTGAAAGCAGGAACATCAGGGTGAAAACTTATGGCACAGATTTTCTCTAGCAAAAGTGTGTGCTTGAAGGAGGCTTCTAGACAGCAGCTGATGACAGACTTGGGACAAAGGCTACTTCTCATCAGGCCTGGTGCACCCGACACCCCAGGCATCCTCAACAGGCAGAAAACATACTGACTCCTGGGGAGAGAACAGTCTTCGAGCAAGAGTCACAACCGCAAGCACACCTGGGAACTCCTGTCCTCTGTGGGGTAAAGCAGGATATCTTAATCACCACCATTTTGAAGGCCTTGGACTGCATGAGCACTGTGCGAAGGTGGTAAGAGCTTCACGTTCTACAGCGACGCCATCGGTGCATGCAGTGTGCGCTGTCACGTCAGTCGTGCAAAATTCGTTCCCTGCCATTTCTGTTGTTTAGATGTCGAGATTCTGAGCTGTGCAGAGCTGGACCTTGGGGATCAGGTGGCTGCTTGCAGAGCCATCTATTGACAAAGGATCTGAAGGACTATCCAGCCTAGTTCTCTGATTCCGGAGGGCACCCCTGCAGGGGAGAGTACACACTTACCCACTCTTGGAAGCAAATACTAGTGTATGACCCCATTGTCCACTAAGTTGACTCCTTTGTGAACTTTAAAAAATTCTGTGATTTCCTAATTTTCATTATTTGCTGGGAAATTCCACTAACTGAATATTTTAATTTTCCAATTAATCTAAATTTTAATGTCTTCTTTGAGTCCTTTTTTTTTTTTTTATTAAGAAACAAATGAGTTTTAGAAATGTGTCATTTGTTTAATCTATGGTATCCTCTCTTGATTATCCCTGCAGCTGTTAGCTTAAGGATTCCAGTGTCATTGTTCAGACAGATTTCTTTGAGAGTGCTCCATTTTTGCTTGAATCCTAAATCCCATTCCAGGGTATCTGTTTAAACAAGCAGTGCTGGAGTGGGGTTGAACGTCTTCCAGTTTACAGACTGACTACAAAGAAATCATGGCTTTGCATCAGAGACTTTTACAAGTTGCAAATGTTTCCTGACCTCTTCTGATGCATTAAAACTTTGAAGAACTCAAACACATATTTCTTACCCAAAGAGACCAAAGAGGACGAAGCCAGCAGACCTCTGAAGCCACATGGAGACCTCCGCAGTAGTGTCCTGCTCTTTCACTTTGGGTTCACCAGCCCAACCCACTCTCATCAACCCTCACCCTTCCACACACACTTAGATGCCAGTCATGCAGTTGTGGGCTGGGGATCAAAGTCAGGCATGTGCTTATGCCGCTAAGCTACCTCCCTACCCTATGGGTCGTTCTTTGGTACATCAAAACACATGTCAGATTATAGCTTTTAATAGACAAAGACGTTCTAATCCCTATTCATTAATTATCAACTGCGGCTATGTATTTGTTTAGCAAAGAGATGAATAGAGAATCTCTTAAAATAATCTACATTACTTAACAGAAAAATCTCTGGCTGATTTAGAAAAGAATACAGCATGTTGAATTTCTCATTATATTTTTGGAGAACTCATTCTAAATCTCAAGAGACTGCATGTAATACATGTAGTTATTTTTCTAATTACTACTTGTGTATACCAGAGTAATAAAACAGCAGTCATAAACACAGTACTTGATGTAGTTAATTATGGAACCAATCTCACAAGTATAATTTCATAACATAGAAAATATGTTTTATTTAATGATTAAAGACAGAAATTCTTGAATGTCTTTGTTAGTTTTACACATCTGAGAGCAGTTCACTCTGCAGAAAGACATGGACGTAGGTAAATAATGTGTGTGTGTGCGTGTGTGCACACACGTGTGCATGCAGTCCCCTACGCAGTATACTAGAAACTTATTTATGTAAAAATAATTTAGTTTTTTAAAAACCACATGTCTTGCATTTGTGGCTCAGGAAGCCTGGGCATGTGTGAGTCCGAGGAAGGTTCACCGTGGTTCCTGTGTGACCCAAGGCTCCTGACCTGGCTGAGGGAGACAGGCTCTGGCTTGTTTTCCTAATAAAAGTGATGAACCTCTTCACAAAAGCAACATATTTTCCTGGCTGAAAGAAGGCACCTTTGGACCAGAAATAACAACCATGTTTTTCACAACTGAGTTAACTGAATAACAAATGAGACACATAAAATTTTGGCAATTATTAGGGTGAGGTTTTTTTTTTTTTTTTTTCATAAAAATTTAACTCTGATGAGGCCGGGGCCTCTTTGCAATCAAGACTTGAATTTAGGTGCCTCAGCCAACCATGATTTTTTTTCAGTGTCTAGTCCTGGGATTTCCAGGCTATTTCTGTAACAAGGTATGATGTTTCTCATAATGCCAATGGTCAGGAAATACTCAAAACCAGTCCAGTAGTGCCAGAGAAATAGCTCAGTGGAATAAGTACCTGCCTGGCAAGCACAAGGCCCTGAGTTCAATCCCCAGTACCAGAAAAAAAAAAAAAAAATCAATACTATTTAAGAGTAAGAATGCGTAAGTTCATCTAAGCCTATGTGTATGAGGTAGGGAAATTAAGAATAAAATAATGAAATACAGGACAGCGAAGAGTCGAGGTGGAAATCGCTTGTGGACAGGAAGTATACGACAGTGTCAGGTGTGCTTCTACCACCTCATAGACCAAAATTGATTGCAGAATAAAAATATTTTAAATACAAAAATGATTAAGAGAAGTGGCTTGGGCTGGTGAGACAGCTCAGCGGTCTAAAGCACTTGATTAGGCAGTCTTAGGCAGGCTCAGGGGACCACGGTCCAATTCCTGGGACCACATGCTGTGCCACTTCCAACCTCAGGGCAGGCTAAGCCAGCCACAAAGAAAAAAAAGAAAAACTCTCATCTGTTAGTGTCTGCTTCTAGAAAAGGTAAGGGCACAGCAGGGAGGGAACCAACAAACAAGGAGATAGTTTTAAATTAAAAAAAAAAAAAAGCATGAGCATTGTTTTATTTCTCTCCTCAGCCATTATTTACACCTTTACTAGTTCGCTGGACATTTACTGAATTCTGGGTCGGAGCCACCAGGGTGCTTGCCAGCCATGCCTAAGCTGATGAAACGCAGTCTCTGATCACAAAAAGCACACAATTCCGAGAGACGGGGGAGGGAGGGAGGGAGGGAGGGAGGGAGAGAGGGAGGGAGAGAGGGAGAGAGGGAGAGAGGGAACAGAAAGGCAGACACTTGGGGAAGGCAGAGAGAAGCAGCGTACGCGAGGCGCCCTTGGCCGCTACCCCCGTCAGCACTGAGTGGCGGCACACAGAACTACTAACTGGGTCAAAAGCCAACCAAGAGTGTTCCGGAAAATAACGTATTTGCGGTTTTACAGATATATATATATATATATATATATATACATATATATATATATATATATATCTCCATGAAAGTGAGTAAGATGAGTCAAGTGGGCGGAGAACCCTGCTGGTCAGCGCCTCCCAACCTATCCCTGGGCAGTAGCCACCCCACCCCGAGATGCCCCTGCATCCCACAGCTATTACCCACAGCACCCTGCGCGGCAGAGTGGGCCCCTGTAGTCTGGGCAGGGAGCTCACACGGGCAGCCAACGTCGTCTGAAGCCCCACTGCGGAGTCTGCCTAGAGCTCTCCTGTCCACATCAGGCCGGCTGCTGCCCAGGTGCTCCAAGAGTCATGCCCTGGACTCTGTCTCTGGGACTCTGTGTCTTGGCACAGGGCGTTGCACTCCTCGATCCAGGGCAGCAAGAGCAGCCCATAGCACCTCCTGGATTTTGAGCCTGCTCAGCGCGGGGCTGACTGAGCCACTTCTGGGGAGCAAAGCAAATCGTGTAGTCAGCCCCACGGGGACAAAACGTGGCTGAGCGCTGCGAGTGCACGCGGAGAGCTTCACCCAATAACCCGGGATCTCAAAAGTGAGGCTGGAAGACTCCGAGGGCGCCCCGGTGGACAGAGAGCAAGAAACAGAATGAGCATTTCTCAGGACAGATTCCGGTGTGAGAACTCTCATAGGCCAAGAAGGGAAAATGTCACAGTCTGTGGGGTGGACCCTGTGGGAGGTGGTCAGGCAGAGCCTGGAGAAGAGGGGCTTAGCACCACTGGAAGAGCTGGCAGATCTCAGCAGCACGCTGAGCTTGAGTTGAGCGAGACAGAAGCTTTGCTCTTTTTGCCTTACTGGTGCTCTCATCCAGGGGAACCAGGCAGCAGGGAGGGTGCCGGGCCATCCCCGGGATCTCTCACAGGCTGGGAACCCTCCCGGTGCAGCCACAGGCCATGTGACCACTAAAGCCCAAGATTTCTTTCATTGCCAATACCTTTTGGAGAAAATCCAGCATAAGCTTTAGGTTAGTAACACACTGCACTGAAAGAAATACATTTTGATGATCTTTAAGCTCTCTAGTGCAACACAACATTAGCAAACAAAAGCCATGGAAACAGAGATGCTTTCCCAGTAACCTCATGGGGCAGAGGTGGTGAACCTGCGGCACGCGGGCTGGAGCCACTGGCTATCAACACTGAAAGCTCTGAAGATTCACCAAACCTGGCATCACGTGCACCAGGAACATAAGCCTGAATTAACATACAGGAACCAGCTGGCATGCCAGGTGATACTTTGGAAGACAAAAAAATTCAAATAATCAGCACAATAGGTATGTAGAAACATTTTTAAAAGGTCAACAAGTATTTATAACAAAAATTCAGTGACCTCAACCACACAAAGGCCACGTACAAAAAAGAGGAAGAAGAGAAGGAGGAGGACAATGAAGAGAAAGAGGAGGATGAGGAGGAGGAAGAGGAAGAAGAAGAAGGAGAAGAGGAAGAAGAAGAAGCCCCACAGCTTGCCTTATACCTCACACCCAGTTTTGCTCCTAAGGCCAAGGAGAGACAGGGCATCCACTGTCACCACCACTACCAGTGCTCTTCCTGTAGTTCCAGAGAGTGGGACGAGGCAAAATAAAGAAGTGTGGGTCATGTAGATCAGAAGGAAAACTGTAAGGTTGCCTTTACCCAGGATGCCATGACCCTGCGCGCAGAGACTATGAGATGCTCCTCAAGGCTTCTTAGCATGACTACAAAACTTCAATAATTTTACAGGATGCATTTCAATGTATGATGAAAAAACAGTGCAGAAATAAAGTTAAGAATGAAATCCCATTCTAATAAGACCACAGCCCAATGCCTGTCAACAGATGACTGGATAAAGTGATGGGTTTTTGTATCAATGCAGTATTACTTGACCATAAAGAGAGATTAGCTCTGAAATTTTCCAGGTAAATAGGTGCATCTTGAGACCATCGTCTGAAGTGGAATAAAATGGACACACATGTTAAAATATCATCACATGGTTCATCTGGGGTAAGAAACTACAAGTATAACCAAGGAGCCAAATGTATAATACATATTGTTTAGAGGAAGCGAAAGGCAGAAATACTCAGGGGTCCACTTAACAGTCTAGTGCAGTAGCACCCACCTGGCCGAAGGGACTCCACGCAGGAGTGTGATCTGTTCTCACCCACGCTCTGCGAAGAGCGCAGTCACCATGCACTGAAAACCTGTAATGACGAAAAACAAAGACTGTCACAAGAGAATGCGCACCGCCCAAAACAACCGAGAGTCCAGAAATGAACTTGCCCATTTATGGCCCTTTGCTTCTCAGTGGAGATACCAATGCAGTTTAAGGAAAACATTCAGCGCCTTTTCAACCAGTAGGGATATAAGGGTGAAAAAATAATTCTGATGCTTGCCTCCCGCTACAAGCGAGCTTGACTCCGAGGGGGTCACAGGCCCACATGCCAGCGAGAACACCTTTTAGAAGACAGGATGAGAGCGGACCTGTGATGGCTACACATGCATATGTACGGATGCGCGGAGATGCAAGTAGCTGACCAGGAGAGGCTGTGAAGGGCTCGCGCTATGTGGCGCTCTCACTCGTGCGGAAACTGCAGCTTAAGGTCACAACGAGACATTGCGCTTTGGTGCTTCGTGCGCTGCTCTTGGCTGGGGCCGTCCAGCACCTACAGCATAAAGATAGGCAGTGGCTGCAAAGTGGAGCACAGTGTCTGAGGATCATTAACACAGGGCTCCAGCTTGGAGAGGGGCGCTGCACACGCTACAGGTGACAGGATGTGACAAAGCGAATGGGCATGCGTGCCAAAAACTTCCCGGCTCTGAGGAAATTGCCAGCAAGTCATACGACACATGGGACAAAGGAGGCCATCTTTACTGGCATGACAGGTTAGAAAATGGGAGCAACAGGCGGAAAGTTAGTAGAGTATGTGCTCTCTGGGTGTCACCGGTCCAGGTGATCTTGTCATCACTAGACAGGTACCAGCAAAGGACATCACACGATATACTTCTTACTAAAAATTCCCAGAACTTCATATAGAAGGCAAATGAATCCCAGAGACAGCTCATACCTACTGCTATTCTGTAATAAAAGACAGATGATTCCTGCTGAGGGTCAATCGCCTATTCCTGATGGGAAAGTGGGACCCTACGGCCACATTCCCAACAGTTGAAGGTCTAGGAGGTGAACATGAACTTATCATAGAACCTTTTATAACGAAGTTCTGGAGATTTCCTAAAAGGAACAATGTGTCCACACAACATAGGTACACATGAGTGCTCCTAGAACCAACGTCCATAGGAGCCCAAATATTTGTCAAGGCTGGAAGAACTGGACAAAGTGCTTTGTGCCCTTACAAAGCTACACTTTAAAAGGAAACTTTCTGGCAACAAATCGTACAGTATGGATGGAACTCAAAATCACTAAGCTATGTGAAATGAGTAAGTAATGAGACCCCCTATTGTATGATTTCACTTATATGAGGTGCAAAGGCAATTGTGATGATAGTTAGATAGTTCAATACATTTATGAATGAAGTCAAAGCATTACATGTTCAAAATTATGATATGTAAAAGAATCTTCGAATATAAAAAAATTGAACCATCTAAAGTATTTTCTTGAACATCCAGCTCTGAGTTGGACCAGACAGAAACATAAGGTTGACAACCAGTGGCAAACCCAGCAGAGCTGAGGCCAGGATGCAGGGTTGTTGGCTCAGCCTTCACTTGGCCAAGATAAATACTGTGTTTGCACGTTTGCAGCAGTCTGAGTCTCAGTGCATTCAAAGTTGCAAAAGTTGGGGTAGGTGAGACCCAGTGTCACTGGTTAGCTGTGACTCGTCCCTCTGTAACATTCCAGGAGTCTGTTCGCTTTGTAAGAACCACTTAATGCACCCACGACTGAGCGCTGGGCACCAAAGTAATGGTACCACACCTTGAACAACTTTAGTGGCCTCATGGTTTCAGAATATACAGTACTTTGAAGTCTAATTTCCCTGTTTTGTTTGCTGTATTTAGGGCAGGTTCGACAGAGTCTACAGGATCTCACTACGTAGATCAAACTTGTAGTGATCCTCCTGGTTTGCAGCCTCCCAAGTGCTGGGGTTACAAGAATGCACCACCATGCCCAGTCTCAATAGCCTTTACAGGGGGCAGTAGGGGCAGGGCTGGCATGGCATGCCTGGGAACGAATGCCTGCCCCTGCACTCTGCTAAAGCAGGTGCTTTAGTCCACTGAGCTATCAGGCCAGCCCCATCCAGTTTTATTGAGTATCCAGTGGTACGTGTAAGTTACTGCCACTACAGAAACAAGAAAAGAGTACAAAATGCATCTCAATTTAAAGGAATCATTTATTCTCAAAATAGAAATCAAAAATGGATGGTACAAATGACAGACAAAAGTGAAATCATGGTTAATGTATCAGCTACAAATGCAACATTAAGGACTTTTAGGAACAGATGTTACTGGACGATTTTTTAAATTTAAAACTGTGAAAATGTGAGCAAATCGGATGGGAAGACCACCTGATCACAGCAAATTCAGTGAAAATATCCAGTTTGCCCAGAGCGTAAGGGAGATGACGTGGAGAAGAGATTTAAAAGGGATACGAAGTTCCACCAGGTGCGCAGTGGCAGGCTCTCCATGTGAACTGACGCCGGGATGGTCACGGGCCAGTTTCCACGGGGTCTGAGCAACAGGACGACAATTTCAGGGATTTGCTTTAAGAGAAGCAATTGGACCTTCTGAAAATAGAGGAGCTGGATATTATGAGCTGGGAGGAATTCAGGGTAGCACAGGCTTCTTGTCACCTGGACCAACCCCCAACACGAAGGCGGCATCTCACTTGGGCTCAGAGCTTCTGAAGTTTCAGCCCTGGTCTCCTGGGTTCACAGAGATTTGGGCACACTTTGGATCTCAGTCACAACAGGTGTGACTCAACTGTCTGCAAGGAGAAGGGAATTTGAAATAAACATAATCGGGGCCACAGAGGCAGAAGGGACAAGTCACATGACCACTAACATGTGGCCAGATGAGCCCCAGTGACACAGCCAGGGTCCCAATTCCTTTCTGCTATCTCATTGTATTCTCAGAGAAGCCAGTCGGATAAAGGACAGTTAGCTCCACTTTCAGAGGATAATGCAAGATCCCGGGGTTCTGAAGAGCAGGGAGGAGGTCAGCTGGACTGCAGCAGCGGGAACGGGGCTCAGGTGGCACGATGGCGTGTTGTATGAGCGAAGATTGAGGAGAACGTAGGAAATGGGGGGAGGCGCGCGCGGAGAGCGCACGTGCAGAACGGGCATCGGCCCCGGGGATCCGTGCAGAACTCAGGTGTCATACAGGCCATTCTTCAGGACCAGCACAGTACAGAAGCTTTTAAATGAAAAACACGGCTGTTTCCTGTGCTATAAGATTTGTAAGTTGTTTGATTAGTGATTGTGATTATTTGATTTCTGATTATTCTCTTTCTCATACAGCATTGTAATTCCGTGTTTGTTTTTTGTAGTGCAGGGTCTCACTACACAGATTGAACACATGGCAATCCTCCTGTTTTCAGCCTCCCAAAAGCTGGGATTATAGGCACGTGCCACCATGACCAGTCATTCACCATCTCAGCGAGTGCCGGGAGTGCTAGGGATAGAATCCCGGCCCCTGTGTCTGATTAAGTAGGCACTTTAGTCTGCTGAGCTATCTGGCCAGCCCTTTTGCATTATAATTAATAATTCCATCTTCCTAGTTCAATTTGAATAGGCTGCATTATTACAACAATGAAGAAAAATGACACTATGAAATTTGTTTCATAAAGCTTTATAGAAGAATTTTAACTCTCCTGACCTAGTGTGCTTCTGACGGTGTTCTGCGCTGCACCCTGGGGTAATTCACTACCTACTAGGACTGAAATGTGTCACCTTCACTCGGAATGCATTTGCCACTGTCTGCCTCTGGTTTCCCTTTTTATAAAACAAATTTTTTCATGAAATCCCTTGCTACTGGTCATTATTGGCTCCTCTGGGCTGTGGGGGCTACTTACTGTCTTCCAATACAGTCCTGATGTTTTCCCCTGAAAACACCTCCAATGGGCCTGTGGCCGTGGCGCATCATCCATGTGAGTACCACGTAATTCACAGCCTCAAGAGCAGCAGTGAAGTGCAGTGCTGGTTGCCAGCCTCCACTCAGGGATGAGCCCGCATGAGGCAGAGTCGGCCTGGGACCTGTGCTTGGGGCAGACTGCAGAGCTCACCCAGCCAGCTCCTTCATGTATGGAATAAACTGTCCCTAGACCATTTCTCCACACTTCCTCCTCTTTCCATATGAACCTCAGACACACTAACCAGAGATGAAATAGGCACCTCCATCGTGTAGGCTAAATATTATTGGAAACAAATGCATCTGCTTTCACTGTGCATTCCAGGTTTTGTGGTCCTGCTAGTGGTCACCTTCAGAAGGGCTCGTCCCTCTGTCTCCTGCCAGAGATTCCAGGACAAATCAGGCCACCCTCTGTGCCAGCATGGATTGCAGTTCGCCCTGGAGTCTGTAAATGTTTTTCCATGAAAACATTACAGAGTGACAGTGATCAACATTCTGCTTGAGCATAAAGATGTTGAGGTAACTTTCAGAGAGAATTCAGCATCTTTCTTTCACAGGGAATTTTTCTTGCAAATAATAACTACACACAGTCTCAGGTATGATAATACAGCATCACAGTAAGTTTGATCAAGAGCTTAGTATGTGTAAACTGTGTGCAGAAAATAACATTTCTCATGTCTTTTCTTCCTCAAATTGGCACTAAATAGTTGCCTACACTTTCACATTTTATGAGGAAACGCAGGCACAAGGAGTCCTGTGAGTGCCAGAGGAACTCACGACTACAAACTTAAACATTAGTTGGATTTAAAAACTCATGAAAGCATTCAATGCCTGTGCTGATTTTCTACTTTTTCTTCTTTGACCAGAGTGTATTCTTTTAGTTTATCTAAAATGATGACAGTTGGTCAGAGTTGAGAGACAGAGTACCAGTTTTCAAGCATTCCTGCGGCGATCTGAACATCAAGGGGCTGTCCCTACACCAGGTATAGTGGAAGGTGGATCACAGTGCAGAGGTGCTTTCACCTAACGCAGTGGTTCTCAACCTTTCTAATGCCGTGACCCCGTAATACAGTTCGTCATGTTGCGGTGACCCCAAAGCAAAAAATAATTTTGGTGGCTACTTCAAAACTCTAATTTTGCTACAGTTATGATTTCTGATGGCTTTAGGTGAGCCCTGTGTTTTGGTCATTCGAACCCCGCTGGGGTCACGACCCACAGATTGAGAACCACTGGTCTAATGAGATCTGGCCAGCCATGGCACTCAAGGCCTACAGAATACAGAAAGCTACAGAAAGCACCTGACCTCTGCACATGTGAGCACACGTCCTGCCTCTGCCTTACCAAAGCTGGTTTGAACTGAAGCCGCTTTCTGATGTCTGAACCTCACTGGGTTGCTGGTTCAATGTCTGGTGTCCCTGTAGCTCTCTGCAACCTTTCTGGCCAGTGGTTAAGAGCATAAAATCCGTTGGCAGAAACCAATTGGGTGCTAGTAATGGCCTGCACCGTAGAAAACCTGGATGATCTATAATTATAAGGGAGTGTTAATCAGAGAAAACTATAGGTAAAGAGATAGGTGATCCATGACAGGTAGAGGACATGTAGATGATGGTAGATAAAGAGATAGATGCGAGATAGTTGATCATTCATAATCAATGTCCAATCTGCATTAGCTCCACTTTGATTAGTTTTAGAGACTGGATATTTGACTTTTCTCTATTTCTTACTATTTCTGTAGGTTTTTTTTTTTTTTTCTTAAAGTAATGAAAACAACGATGCAGAATTGCAAAACAAGTAATAGGGACTTAGCAGTGGCTATCTCATCGCGTGCTGCTGTCATCAAAGTAGCTGCTCGGCTTCCAAGACGTAGACCTGCAAAGCCGATGAAACAGCTTAGGCACCAGTTGTTCCTTTCAGTGAGCTCGTAGAAAACCGCAGCATAGCTATGACAGCTATCTTGTGGATACATGCATCTGTTCCTCCCCCGTCTCAGTCATTCTTTCCTCTTCAGCATTCTCTTTCTCTCGTACAGTATCTACTGTGTATTTTGGATCTCATTTACTTCTTAAGATTTAGAAAATAGGGAGAGATCTGCTGCAATGAATACCAACATTTAAATTTATTAAATACACAGAACTACTAAAGAAAACACTTATCATTATAGCTGCTACACTAAAGACTAAGCTAAAACTGTGCAACTTGCAAAACTATTTTTTGCACAGATGTAGCATTTTCTTTTGTACCTAAACCCAAGCACTAAGAAGTTGCTTTTCCTGAGTGCCGTTTGTAAAGAATTCCACTGTCAGCAGTCTGGCACTGCACATCTGCCCTGGGAGGGATTTCGTGTCAGACACAGGACTAGGCACTGAGCACCCAGTGCCACTGGGTGACGCCATTAAATATTCCTTGCTACACAATGACCACAGATGTCTGAAGTTCTGCCAACTAATCAAAAAGTCAATCAAGCAACATAAAATAACACATCTGGAATCCTAGAAGTGGGAGGATGTAGACAGATATCATCCAGCATCCTATCAAGTCACTTAGTTGGTGAAAAACCAAGCTGGATTTTCTGTGTTGCTGAGGCTGAGCGTACATTGCACTCTGTGGTCTCCAAAATGACTTACCGAAGAAAGCTCTCGGTAGGGCTGCAGAGCGCTCCCGGCAGGCCTGGGTCACCCATGCTTTCTTAGATCGCGCACCTTCCTGCAGCACTGCTCTCCCAGGGAGCCCCACTGAGCAGAGGTGGTGCGATGGCATCCTAATGGACAGCGTCCCCGGTCCCTGTGCATCAGGAGGGACCTGACAGCCGCCCAGCCTGTAGTGCATTTCCCATGCACAGAGTATCTGGAGATGAGCCACGCACTGGGTAATTGAGCTATGCAAATTATGTCCTGCAATGATGAATGACGCGTGGGCCCTTGCCTCTAATCATGGGCGGGGCACTCCTAGGTGCATACCGATAATAACGACGGAGAAAGACGGAATTATGCAGCATGAATTCTGCTTGGCCTTTTTTACAGTATGCACTTAATTTGGGATTTGGAAATTGATTTTATGGGGAAAAGTTCCTTTAGTAACTTTTAATATGGAAGAAAATGGATAAAAAGTCTGGAAACTGTGTCATTCTAAGTCTTTTTATTTTCTTTGTATTTTAGTACAGGGTCCACAGAGTCTCACTACACAGATCAGACTCATGGCGTTCTCCCTGTTTTCAGCCACCCAGGCACTGGGGTTACAGGTGCACACCCCTGCCCTGGGTCTCAGTCGCTGTCTCAGTGCACCCCAAGGGCAGGGCCAGCATAGCAGACTGCGGACCTCGCCCCCAGCCCTAGCATCAGCCTAAGCCAGTACTTTAATCCACTGAGCTATCTTGCCAGCCCATCTATTCTTGCAAAATATTTTATAATCCCATCAGGAATGAGTAAAATACAAATTAAAACTAAATCATTCTAAGGAAGGGTTTATGGAAACACAAAGTGTACTCTAGGTGCGACGGGGATCCTGGTAAAACCCATTGTCTTACCAGAGGTAACAGGCCATCGATTCGCTCTTTGCACAAGCCTGTCTGGAAACACTCGTCTGTATCTGTTCTTTCCTTGTACGTAAAGGAGAGTAAAAAGGCATACTACCTCTCTCCGGGACATTCTCTTGCAAATACAATGAGCATTCAGATGTTATATGTTGCTCATCTGGTGATTCGATTGGTGAGTACAGCAAGCATAACAAGAAGGTTGCCGTTATTAGCACGCGATTTACAAGTTCTTGTTGATTGGGTGCTCATTTTAATTGGTGAGTCCAGATGAAACGCTGAATCGGTGCAGGGAGTTTTATTGTTCCAAAACTAGAGAAGCCTTTCCAGAGGTCTTCAGCAAAGCACACAGACAGCAGCTGTGCTCCCTGGGCGGCAGCAGCGCCCCCCCCCCCCCCCACTCACCGGGGCTGCATTTTTTCTCACCAGCAAGAGAGGCAGAAAACTTCCCAGCGTCTTCGAGGCCATGCTCTTGGGCTTTCTGTCCCTTTCCCCGCTCCCATCTCCCCATCTCTCACCTAGGACTAGCGAGGAATATTCCGCAGCCTCAGGACAGTGGCGCGCACCAGAGCCGACAGTGTCTATCAGAGCAAGGTGAGCTCAGCCGGCTCCCCCAAAATTCTCCCCGGATAGGAGATCTGACTGTTCCTAAGGACGTGATCAATTAAAAGTTTGTCCCTAACTACAGACAGTTTCTATCAGAGCATAACGAATGTTTTCTTCAGAGTCAGCACGCACCCCAGGCACTCAGATTGGTCATCTTTAGACTGCGGTCTCAGGAGAAAAAGAGCAAAGCGGGCAAAGGAGCGGACGCTAAGCTACCAGCCAGGGAGCTTTAACGCCCTGCAATGAGAGAAGCCTTAAGGATCCCTCGATACCAGTAATCCCCCTACAACCTTCAGAAACTTGTGAAGTCCTGCACTTTACCTCCCTCACAGCCATGACCCTGGGCTCGAATGATGCCCAGATTTTTTATTTCCTGGCATTAATAAAAAGCCGTGACACAAAAGTGCTTAATAAAAACAAGTATGAGGTTTTACTAGAGATAGGGGACTTGCCAGATCAAAGCATGGCCATTTATGAATGTTATAAACTCTTTTAAAAAAGTAAGTTGTCATGAGATGGCGTGTTTATTTCAGAAACAGGGATGAAAAGATAATATTTTTAATTAAAAACAATAAAAACTTTCTCCCAGCATGTGGGCAGTGGTGCAGGGCAAGGCTCACAGCTGGACATTGTTAAATATATATTAGCCTGAGCACCTCGTTAGTGATTGTTTAATAAAGTCATCTGGATTTTCAGTATTATTTCTAGTGTACAAGGTCACATGCTCGGTCTCAGTCTCCTTAATTGTCCTAATTGCCATCCCAAGTCTCCGGCATTTAGTTCCCAGGAACCCACGGAATTGAAGGAGTGGAGCGCTATGCTTCCCACGGGAACAATTGATGGAGTGGGTCCTTGGTCCTCGGGGTCACTGCGGTCCGCCCTCCTCCTCCTGTTCTTCCCCCTTCCCTGAGAGCCATACGGCCCAGTCCCCCACCCCGGGCTCCGCTCACCTCTGAGGTCCACGCTCGCGGGGATTCGCACTCTACCCATGCCTGCTCCATCGCAGCTTCTAGAAGTTTCCACCGGGAGGTGGGCAGGTTGCTGCTCTCCAGTTTTTCTCTAACTGCATCTGGGTCCTGCCGCAGCCTCGACCCCTTCCGCGCTCTCTGTGACCCCTTCCTGCTCCGGAGAGCACCCAGGACCTTCCAGTCGGGAGGGTCTCCTGTTCTTCGCACGCCCGACTTTCTCCCAGGCCATGCTCGTCCCTTTCATCTCTAAGCGATCCCACTACCCCGCAGAGACCAACCTCTATAATTTCATTTAAATCCTATCTGTCGATTTCCTTCTTATTTGTCTTTCTCTTTAGACGGTAAAAGCCACAAGGGACAGCCCAGGCCTCTCTGGTCCTGTCCCACCCTGAGGGTCTTCGCAGGACTTAGTGGTAATCGTCAGCCTCACGTTCGGCTGCTCAGCTCCCGTGAGCCGCTGCCACCCCTGCCCTGGTGGGCGGCGGGGCTTGCTCTGCCTGGGCCTGAGCCACGGCCTCTGCGCTCAGAACCTGCTGCTCTCGCCGGCTCCTGAGCGTCTGGGCCAGCGCCGCTCCACCAGCGACTCCTGCTCCAACACTAGCTGCTGACAAGCCAATCACATTTTATTAATTGTTCCCTTCATAATCCAAATTTAGCCTTTCTTCTACAGGGATCTCTAGTATGTCCCCTTATCTTCTAGCAGTGATAGTGAATCTTTTAGGGCCATCAGTGCGCAAACCACCCTCTGAGGCGTGCCTGCCGGAGGCCCCCTCCACCATTTCGCTTGGTGCTTATGATCTGAGACGGCTAATACTGCATATGGTCAGCAGAGGGGATTTTCTGCACAGATCTCACGGAATCCTCTTATTTCCGTCGTTTCCATTTTGCCTACAGAGCAGTCCTTATTTAAGCTCTGTAGAATCCTTCCCAAACTGTTTTCCAGATAGTCACAAGCCTAGCTGGGATAAAGTTCGCATCAAGCCTTTTGTAGTCTTTTAAACGCGTTAAGTTCTTTGCCAACCCTCTGCCTCTGACACATTGCTCCTGTCGGGTAGCTACTCTATAAACGACCAAGCCAGATTCAACTGAGGGCCTCTCTTTCCATGGCCACATTTCCTGAGGATCACATTTCAGCATGACCTGGCAGTGTCTCATGGCCACAGCGCAGGCCATGCGTCCACCCAGGATAGCAGGCCTCACACTGTCCTTGCAGCCGATAGGAACGCTTCTTGGGGCCTGTATACTCCTCATCTGCTTAAAGTCAGGACTCACAGCCCCTGCAATTCCAGGCGCCTCCTCGACGCTGTGAATAGTGGGCTTGTCTCCTTCAAAATAACAGGTCTTATTTCAAGAAGTTTAGCACAAAGGAAGCTTGTTATTACCAATGTCCACACACAGACTTACAATCCCACTTCTTCTCATTGAGGAAATCTCGCATCGCAGTTCTCATTTGTAAGGAAGCTTAAGCCACTTCCTAATTTCTGAGGACTTCCAGAGTAGGGACAAGTAACAGAATCTCAGCTCTCCTTCATGTCCCCCAAACACACAGACAGATACTTGACCTCTGTCTCAGAAAAAGCTCGTCAGATGGTGGATGAGGCCAAAGTGCTAGGGGGAGGTTTTGAAATAGCAGAGGAAATTTGCAGCCGCTGTTTGAGGTTTCTGTTATGGAAAACACCTCGACGCCTTGCAGCCAGGAGCACAGGCCTGGCCTTGTCCTTCTGCTGCCCTGCCAGCCTCTTCCCACCTGCTCCTTGCTCAGTGACCTCTCTGCCCTTGAGCTTTCCCAAAAGCTCAAAATTTCTCCTCCTTGGCTCCTCAGAAGAGCCTGCACAGTCACTCCTGCACCTTAAGCTCATGCCCCCACACCTGAGCCACTGGTGCAGACATTTCCCAGAGACTGCTTACCAGCTCCTCAGCTTGCAGTGAGTGGTCTTGTGAGGGGATGCTTCTGTGTGCGCCTCTGTCCTGGAGTCCTCATCTGCACCCCAGGGATAGCAGCTATCACACCTAGGTGTTCATCTTGGTGACAGAGGTACTTAACACTGTAACTTGAACAGCTCCTGGAAGAGCTCGGACCTGAACAAAAGCTGATCACTATAACCGCTTTTTTGTCAATGTTATTAGCAAGTACAAATCTCTGAAGGGGGTAGACCCCAAGTTCCCTCAAGACACGCATTTTGCCAAGAAGCACAAGAAGGGCCTCAAGAAGATGCAAGCGGACAATGCCAAGGCCATGGGTGCACACGCCGAGGCTAACAAGGCCTCTTTCAAGCCCAAGGAGGTCAAACCCAAGACCATCCCAAAAGGAGTAAACCGCAGGCTGGCTCGCCTTGCCTATATTGCTCACCCCAAGCTTAGGAAGCGTGTCTGTGCCCACACTGCCAAGGCTCACAGGCCTTCTAGCCAAAGGCCCAGGCTCCAGCTAAGGCCCGTGCTCTAGCTGCACCAGCCAAAGCCCAGGCTCCAGCTTCTGCTCCAGTCCAGGCTCCCAAAGGTGCCCAGGCCCCTGTGAAGGCTGCAGAGTAAAAGCCTCTTTATCTGCTAATGTAAAAACAGACACTAGTGTCACCCCCCCCCACCCGGTATGCCATCTGCAGGGGGCTGGTGTCCTCCTGTGCTCTTTGCACAAATAAACCTGAGGCAGGGAATAAAAAAAAGTACAATGCCACTGTGAGGACTATGTTTTTGTTCTTTCTTTCTTTTTTGCTAGTGCTTTTTCTTTTGTTGTCCCTTTTATGTACTTACTTTAGCTGTTAAAGAAAAGTAGAGATCTCACAGAATGCAGGCTCACATGAGAGTGAGCTCTGGGTGGTAATCTTCGTATCTTCCAAAGACCTGCGTTGAAATCCTCAGCCCCAGTGGAAAGGGAGCAGCAGTGGGGCTCTGGAGGTGGCCAGTGTGTGAGCAGGGCCCGTGTTCCTGGAGCCAGCGCTTTAAGGACTGTGCTCCCAGCGAGACCCAGGCCCCTCTGCTCTGCAAGGACTCCACAAGAGACATGCAGTTGGCTGTCACTGAACGCAGCCAGTCTGCTTGGGGTGACATTTGGAATTTCTGGCTCCAACACTGTGTGAAGTAAACACGCAAACAATACACGCCATGCATAACAGTTACCCTGCAGTGGTGAGCAAGCTGTGCTCACTCTCAAATGAATGAGGGCCTGGCAGAGGAAAGACCTGGGCCTGGGTCAGGCCCAGTGTCCGCAGGTCAGCAGCGTTGGGGACACATAGGTTTTATTACAAAGGGAGACACAGCGATGTGCCTCTTGAAACAAATTCCCTCTTGCCTTTGGTAACTATCTCCTGTGTAGCTTTTGTTGCCACGGTCCACGGTTCTTTAAGTCCTGCTTAAAGAAGGTAATCAAAACCCTGAATGTTTGGTGGGAGATTCCGGAATCACCTCTGGTGCTGAGCTCTCTCTCACCAGCGAGCTTCCTTAAAGTACAGGTCAGGGGTTATGTTGTCGACAGCTGTGTTCTTCTTGCCTAATCACACCATTTTCTGATAATTTAATAAAAAAGAGCAGTTGAATGGCAAATGTAGTCAACAGTGAAGCCCTTAGTTAGTAGGACTAGAGAGCAACACAGGCAAATGTAAGACTCACCCTTGCAATGCACGTAAAACCAGCAATGTGCTCCGCAGTTGTTTCTTAAAATGATAATATGAAAACTTGTATTGTTAGATATGCAACCTGTATTGGGTAGTTCTCAAGGAATCCTTAAAACCTGCCCATCTCTTGCTCTTGCATAAGCAGCATAATTCTGTTTAATTTTAATTGCTTTATAAAATATTTAATTTGTCTAAGAGTCTATAAATCTAACCTCACTTTTACTCTATGCAAAGTAGCTGCTTTAATTTGTTTTATTTTTATTTTTTAAATTTTATTTTCACGAGTAAAAGAAAGGCAGAAACAAAGACAAAAACAGAATAATATACAATACATACATTATTGATTTTCCAAACAAGCATAGCTCACTTACAATGACTGATGTATTATCTATTTTTATCATCAGTCTGTTGCTCAGGTAGAGTTAAGTGAGACTGGACATATGATTGACTGTGACTGCTGGCGAAGCTCCCCCAAGTCAGAACATTTTGGCTCAGTTCAAAGCATTCGCCTTTACAATACCTGCATGGCGAGTAGAGCCATCCCCAGAAGCCACAGTCAGAAGAAATCAACTTAATTATACATACAAATTATGCTCAGTCTTGGTTCTTCATGATGATTGTTACAGCCCAGAAGCCAACCAGGTCAGAATATCTCAGAGCAAGGTCCAGGTCAGCAGTGGTGCCACCAGAGAAGGTGACCAGCTGGGAGAGGGGCTGCAGAAATATGTCCCCCTTCCTTGAGGTCTTACAAACAAATCGCTTGATGGAAACTATTTTAAGAGTTTCAGAAAACCAGAAGTCTCATTATACATTTCCTATCCCATGGATTATTCTTAATGGCAGATATGATTAGCAAAACCTAGTTTGTAGCCAGAAATTTATAGCTCTTCAGAGATGCTTACTGGTTTTCTGGGAATGGCTCCAATGCAGTTTCACATACCCAGGTGTCAGTATGCACACCTGTTATATACATATATATGCATGTACACACATGCAAGTCATAGCATGTGGTCATACCTCAGTGCGTGTATGCACACATGTAAGATGCATATGCATGCACGCATACACACATCCATGTGAAAGTCACGGCATGTGGTCCAGGGAAGTATTATTCTTTGCTCACTAAATAAATATCATTGATATCACAATATATTAAGTATATGTGTAGTCGTAGTGCATTACTTGTAAATACCTATAGATCTTCCCATGTTTTATGTAAGTTTTCTAAACATTTCTAAGTGGTGAGACAATCTTCTTTATCCTCTCACAACCCAATAAGAAATGGTACAAGAGTACAAAAGAGATAAAAATAAAATAAATAATTGTTTCCCAGAAGAACAAGAAATTTCCCAGAGGAATTGTCACACATTATATTGAAAACAGTGTGGGGGACCAAAGGCCAGACCCGTTGGGGTGTGAACTCCGTGGAATCCACACCGGAAGTAATTCATTTGCTGTCACTCCATAGACCTCCACAGCGCAGCGCAGCCCAGGCCATTCTCCAGAACTTGCGGGGCCCCAGCCTGTGCCGGCTCTGTCTTCGGTCTTCCCTCTGGGTGACAGTTTCCTACCACGTCCCATGGCAGCCTGACGACACGCCCTCCTGCCCCATATTGTGACCCGCGCATCCTCTGAGGAAGTCGTCGCTGCTTCTCCAACCAAACCTCCTTGCTCCACTGAGCTCTCCGCTCCAAGTCCTGCGCTGCTGTCGCTACGCAGGTGTAGCTACGCCCAAGCCTGCACGTCTTCTGGGCTCTCTGCTGTCAGAAGGAAATGCAGTGCAAATCCTGTCTTGCTATTGGGCGTTGGAAGACACCCCCCAGCCCAGATCGCTCACTTGCAGCATGACCGCCTCATTTCCCTCCTTCGCTGGGGAGGCTGGGGCTCCCCTCTTCCACAGTGCTCAATGCCGGTTGTCTTCCGCTTCTGTTCAGCTTACTGTCTTTCTGCTCTGTGTTTTTCCTTCCTGAAAGGAGGTCTCAGACTCCTGCCAATTGCCATCTGCGTGTGGTGGACCTCGGGTCTGCCCTTAGGTTATGAGTGGGGGGCGGAGGAGCTGCGCACTGCACTTGAGGCGGTGGTTGTAGATCTCCCTGGGTGTCTGTGGCACCACCAGGCTGCGGCCTCAATTACTGCCTTCCAGCCCCTGTCCTTCACCTGGTTCGGAAGCGCCTGCGATTGCAAGGGATCATGGCTCCAACAGGAGGCATGGCAGTGTTCCCGCTCTACTGAGGCAGGCGCTGTTCATCCATCCAGTCTTTCAGAGCTGCCACCTGGGTCTCTGCGCTTACATTCCTACCTCAATCTCTGTCGGCTCGGATATTTCCCTGCAAGGCTCATGGTGCGGCAGGACGATGTCACGAAGCAACCCCGCTAGCCACTTCCGCTGAGTGCCCATCTTTATGGAAGTGGGGAGGAGCTAGGGCTTCCTAGTATTGCAGCAGTGTCCGAGTCGCCTGGAGCTATAATGGGGCTTCTGAAACAGCCCATAGTGAGTGTTAATCCTCAGACACTGTGACTCATAAATTAAAATTAAATTAAGTCTTTGGCACTTACAAATTTTCATGAGGAATTAATGCATGCACATCTAGTTAAAAGTAAAAACTTAATAGGTCACAAAGCCAGCTAAGCAGGGCCCCCAGGAACCAGAGTTTGTTGCAGAAGATGCGAGCAGCATTTGCCTTGGCCAGTGTGCCTACTCCTGCACCTGGAAGAAGCTGAATCTCAGAAAGGATCCCTGAGGCCCCTGCATGAAGGGGCACTGACAACCGGCACGAGTGGAATTATCGGGGCTACCACCAGCAACTGGTGAATTCACTGCTGTTAAGGATGTGGCCGCCAAGATGTAGTACCCAGTGTCTGCCTCAGGGGCTGGCAGGGCAGCCTGCCCGCCTCCGAAGGGGCACAGCGTGCCTTTGTATCCCAGGTCTGGGCTGCCCCTAGCTCACGCTCTGCCCTGGCACCATCGCATAGGTAAGACCTCACCTGCACCCCGCTTGCTCGGATGCACAGGTGGGGTACCCTCTCTGGAACAGACCCATTCGATGCACTCTTTAAAGATATCCAAGGCCCACTGTGTTTGTTTTTCAGGCGTTCAAACGGTGACATAATCTTTAGTCACACCCTTGAAGCTAATCTCACAGACACTTTCTTACAAATCAGCCCACCTGGACGGGTCCTCTCTAGAGTCTGTCTCAATTAAAATAAACTCATGGCCCTGTTCCTTCCCTCGGAGACTGCACCCGTGCCTCACAGCGTCTGGAAGCACGGGACTGCTTCCCAGGACGCTGCCTTTCCCAGCCCTTCCCTGTGCAGCCGTGGCTCCTGGCCACGTACTAGGGTCTGCTGAGGTAGATCTCAAAGACCCTGGGCCATCCATGAGGACTTGGATAGAGGGCTTGCCACCCCATCTGCCTGGCATAGCTGCAGACCACCCTGGCTGGGTGCAGGGCGGGTTGAACCCTGGTGTTTGGAACACTACCAGTCCAGGAGCCAGAGTTTCTGCCAGGCCTCAGCTCCATGCCAGACGTCTGCCAGGTGTTGGTGCTGGCTCCTTGGCTCCCGCGGATGATGTGGGAACAGTGGAGCAAATAGCAAAGCACCTTCCCAGTCTGTGCAGAGAGCCTGCCGGGAGCAGGGCCAGTCACGGGTATGTGGTGGCCCAGAGCGGATCACCTCAGGTAGAACAGTCCGCAATCTTCCGGTTCTCTGGAATGCACCCAGAAGTCTTGGCTTCACCCAGCTCTCGGTCTGTGAGGACTACAACACCCTCCTTCCCCCCGCCCACTCCCTTTGGAGCTTTACTCACACCCACAGGATCTGCGAATGCCCTCACCGCCCTCCTCAGACACAGCACCTGACTTTGGAAAGGCGGCCCCTCCACAACTGGCACCTATCTCCGTGCTGCTGGCCCCAGCCAGTGCCTCAGCTGACAGCCCGGAGGGACTCCTCCAAGAAATCCTGTTTTAGTTACCAAATGACAGACTCTTAATGGGGTCTCCATCTCACTTCAGAGCTTAAGCTCTGCGGCTGCAGGCTCTTCTGTCGATTCGCATCTTACGCAAACTTCATAAAAACTTCCCACTCCAGTTCCTGCACACGAAGGTGGGTGTGTTTCACCCCCACATACACGAAACTCCTTATTTATGGCTCCCCTTGGTAATGTCTCTTCCGTCCTTTATAGGTTTCATTCTTACCCCATCCCATAAAAGCCAGGAGCCATATGGAAAATGCATAAGGTCCAGGATCCATTCGCTGCAGGTTGTCACAGGGGCCGGGCCCCAGCCCATCTGGTTTGGGGCCTGCTGAACTTACACCTCTGCTCCCCAAACACTTCCCAGGTTTATAAAGTTGGCTGACTAGTCTGGGTTGTCTTTCTCATCTCTGTAGGAAACTGAAAGTGCTACTCCGAAACTATTCCCCAATAACACTGAGGACCAGAAAGAAGACGGAAAGCTCCGTCTAACAGATGGGAACCACGTCTGAGGTAGGAGTGGAATCCAGGCTCTCCCACGAGGACGCCACCAGACGCACTCCGCTGCGTAAGATCTCCTGCCAGAGACGCAGCAGTGAGTCACCAAGCCCTGCGCCGAGCAGCGGCTCAGCCTGCGCAGGTGCAGGTGCGGCACTAACAAGGGCTCAGCTGGTGTCCTACGCAGAGGCTGGAGCACTACAGTAGGCTGGTCTTTGTATCCAGCACAGCCGAACCCGGAAGCCTCACCTGCCAGCTCCGCGCCTGACACGCCAGGAGCTGATGCGTGAGGGTGACGGCGTGCCTCTCCTTACGCACTACTAGGTTCAGGGCTGAGCCCCCTGCGCTGGAAGATAGATGACAAAAGGGTTAGGGTTAGGGCTAGGGTTAGGGTTAGGGTTAGGGTTAGGGTTAGGGTTAGGGTTAGGGTTAGAAAAGTGAATGCTCTGTGACACTGGGGGCTCCAGAAAGTCCTTAGGGAGAAGTGCAAGCTCCGGACCTTTGTGACAGCCTGGCGTGCAGCAAGGTGGTTGGACCCCACGGGCGATGAGTGGAGCTGAACCTGGTGGGTGGGGCGCGGCCTGTTGACATGCACATCTGTGTCTCCAGCGAAAGGTTTCCTTCTCTGCAGTGTGGAGCTGAGAAGGGCCAGGGTGCCTCTGTGGGTCAACCCTCCAGGGAAGGGAGAGCAGAGGAGGGAAGCCTGCTAGCTCCTGCGACTTACTTCTGCCCCTTCCTGCGAGGCCAGGGAGCCATGTTTGCAAGTGGCAAGTCCTGACTCTGCCTGACCCGAGGCCAACAGAGTTCGCCATGCTGAGGGCAGCTGAGCGCGAGCCCATGCTCATGCTCCCGCTAGCCACGGGCATCTTAACTGAGAAGCGCCTTAATTCCTGTCAACCTCAGGAGCCTGACTCAGGCTGTTTCCTTGAAAGTTTGCCTGCAGCAGCAGCCCGGGCCACGGGGCTCAGCCTGTGCCCATCAGGCTAGCGTTTGCCTTCAGCTTTGTGCAGGGCTCGGGGTCGCATTCCCGAGGTCCTCGTCTGCACGGGGCGCTGCTGTTGGCAGAAGTGAACTGTGGAGTGAGGGAGGCTGCGCAGAAGCCCTGCCTGCGCTGTTCCGGAGTTACCAGGCCATTGCTCCCGCCCTGGGCTGACTCCTCTCCCTCACCTTTCTGCACCGGAAGGACCGCCCTCCGCCCTCTGCCCTGCGCACTGCCCTTGTGTGCCCGTAGCTCTACGTGCTCAAGCATCTGAGGCTGTGGCTCTCCCCTGCCACCCCCTAGCTGGAGCACCCTGTGGCTCCCCCCCTCCCACCCGTCACCCCTCGCCTGGAGCTTACCGTGGCTTCCCACCCCCTGTCACCCCTTACCTGGAGCATGCTGAGGCTCTCTCCCTGTCACCCCTCATCTGACCTCACTGGAGAGCTGCCAGGCTGGCTGGCTGGAGTCAGCAGCACATGGTAGCTCCCTGAACAAAAGGCAGCACAGAAGCTTCGACTCAAGCTCTAACTCCGGTACATTACTGGAGCAGATGCTGGAGAGGTCAGCTGCGTTTTCTGGACAGCACAGTGGGGAGACGGGCTGTGGCTGCCGCCTGAGGACTTCTTGAGCCCCCTCCCTCCCCTTCCTCCTCACTGTTGCTTACGCAGCCTTTCCCACAGACTTGAGTACAGCACCTGCCTGCCCTTTGGAGGCCCTTGCAGTGTAAGCCATGCAAATGCTGGGAAATAACTGATCCCAGCACGGCTACTGAGCTATTAAGGGTCACGGAGGGAACATTTCTTTCTGCTCTGCCTGCTTAGCCTGCTGCCTTGGGCCAGCACCGAAGCTGTGACCTGTGGCAGAGTCAGCTGCTGCTCTCGAGCTGCCCACTCAGTGCACTCCCTGAAGACGACCTGCAGGGCTTTACGGGCTCTTGGGCAGCCATGGTCCCAAGTGGTCCAGCTGTAGGTGGCCAGGCCCAGTGCCATGCCCTAAAAATACTTAAGTCAGGCAGTTCAAGGAGAAGACAGGAGACACCACCCTGCTGGCCACAGGAGGGGCCTTCAGCTCTGGGCCACTCAGGCCTGGCCCCGTGGGCGGTGCGGCCAGCACAGGACTCGAGGTTCATGATCCACACTGGCCTCCTCCTTCATCCACCGCCTGGTCGTCGTCCTGCATCCTGACATCAAAAGGTTCTCACGTGGTACAGAACAACTGCCCATACCTCAGGCCACTGGCCACACTATGCTATCAACGAGGCCACCTTAATGTGAACAATGAAAGTCAGGCAACGAGGCCACTGTGAACACTAGGGACTCTGTGCTTGTATTTCTCAGTCACCATTGCGCTTGTCCCAAAAGCACGCTTCAGGAGTTCTTCACTTGGAACATGGTGCATACCTTTGGCCTACTTATGGGACGGTGTAGTGATTGTATTTCCATTTTATGTAAGAAACAGGTCTTAAATGTTCTGAACATTTATAGGAGGCCTAACAGAAGATTTAACTCACAGAACTTTGGAAAGAAAAATAAAAACTGATATTGATGCTTTCTTCATTGTTTAATAAGCTCCATAAGATTAAAACATGCAATGATGTGATTACATCCATGTTCATTTTGTTGTCCTAGAAGTTCAGGTAAACTGCATCAGCTCAGAAAATAAAAGCTTGACTCTACTTTACTCAAGAAAGCCCACTCTGCACTTGTGGGATCACAGGGGCCACAGAGGCCACGGGAAGCCAGTGGATGCGGGGCTGGGGCTCAGCCCAGCCCTGTGGAGCAGCACAGAACAGGAGAGGCTTCCTTGGGGCAGTGACTGCACTGGATCGTGAGCAAGGGGTCCCCTACCCGGTAACTCCCCCCCCAACAGAGTGGGGGAGTAGGGCGGGCCCCTCTCTACATTTGACAATGGCAAGGCCAAGTAATAGAAAAATACAGACTTTTACCGTGTGCTACTAGGTCACCTTCTTACAGATCATTTAAGAAACATCTTAGTCCAATACATAATGTGCTCAAGTTAACACCCACAGTACAGTAGGAAGATTTAATAGAAGAGAAAGAAAGCATCACTTGCGTCTTCACAGTTTGCGTGAAGTTTGGAAAACTCTCCACTGAGACCGGACTGGGTGAGTGGTAGCTTCCTAGAGCAGTGGCCTGCAGAGCCAGAAATGTGTGTGTGCTCCCCTGGTCCTTTGCCAGCAAAGCACACAGCTTCTGATTTGATCCAGGCTCCCTGGGAAGACAGAAATCCCAGGCATGTGCTTGCCACACAGGAGCCACGAGTTCCTCGTGGCAAACAGGACCACGGCACGGAGCTCAGTTCACTGCTGAAACTCTGAAACCTGGAACGTTCACCTGGGGCAGTGCCCGCGCTACCGGTCTGCACCAGGACTCCAGAGGGCTGAAGAAGGCCTATCTCTCAGGGTCATCTGTCGCAGATAGCTGGTCTCTGACAACTGCTCTATGAGAACTCCTGTTTGTGTGAGCAACAGAAAATACAAATTGCATAATCATCCAGTAACTGGTGGGTCACTTAGTAAGTTGTAGTAAGTGTTCAAGAAGCAACCTTGATGATTTGTATCTTGTAAAGATGATCTCACCATTTTATAGAAGGCACTCTCCAACCAGACCTGCATACACAATTTATATGTAAGGCAATCCAGTCATCAGGGAGCCTTAGGATCTTTTGACCTAGACTCCTCCAAAATAGATCACCATTAAAATCATAGTAATCTTGCGGCAATGATCAAGTTAGCCTCAAAGACAACCGTGCCACCGATTTGTACTGCCTTGCCTAAAAGATGCTATTAAGTAAAATTAGTGCGGTTGAATGCTTTCAGTTGGTATTTTTTATCTTGTTGCAATCATTCCAAACAAGGGCTGTGGAAATGAGTCCGTGTTTGCTCCAGGTCACTTGAGTTGATTGAACTGAGACATTTGGAAATGAGTGTTTAATAAGCTGCAAGAAGACATTGATGCCAAATGCGAAACAGGAAATCTCCTTTCACTTCATTCCTTCACAATTATGTGAGTAAGTAGACCTTGTTCTTAAGACACTCTTGGAAACCAAATGCCAAACTTGGCACTAAGCTGCACGCCTTGTGGAGTGACACCTTCTTGAATGCTTGCAGCATAAAGCTATGTACTAGGCAAATAAACCTTCTGAAGTTAAAGATTCATGCTACTCTAAAAATTAACTTCTAAAAATATAACTTTTATCTCAGGAAATATACCATACTACATATCATTTAATAAACCACCATATGAAATATTGTTTTTTATATCAGCACAAAAGCTTCTCCGCTGCTTTTGAAAACATGGCTAAGCCCACATGATCCTGTGGAAATTTCTAGACCGAAGTTCTTCTTATAGCAGCAGGACCTGTGCAAAAATCTTGGGTTTTGAAGAAAAATCTTTCATCTAATATCACATTTCCAGTGGGTGTCAGTTGCTAGGTCCTCTACCAGCTTGTCATGGTGATCATTCTGAGCTTTTGCTGAGTGCAGAGTTCCTCTAAAGTGGCTACGGACTGCACAGACACCTCCAGGAAGCCTGCTGAGGTGAGTCTACCATGGTACTCCAGGTCCAGTGTGCTCAGCAGCTCGCTGGTGACAGGCCTCTCGGATGGAGTTGCAAGGCTGCTCCAGGTGAGTGTCCCTAAGGCTGGGAGAAGTCGGGCCTCCTGTGGAAGGCGGTCTCCTCATGCCTGAGACACACACAGCTGTCCCACACCTGGTACCACGGCTTAGGAGAGAAGAGTGGAGCGGGCCCATCTCAGCTGGCTCTAGGGCAGGCGCCTCATGGCAGACAGGCTTGCGGAGGGATCTGGCGGAAGTAGAGAGGAGGGAAGGGCGGGAAGCAGGCAGGGAAGGGCGGGGTCAGGCAGGGAAGGGCAGGGGGCAGGCAGGGAAGGGCGGGGAGCAGCGAGGGAAGAGCAGTTAGCAGGGAGAAAAGAGGGGGAAGCAGGGAGAGAAAGGGGAAGCAGGCGGCTTCCAGCAGGGTCCCTCCCGAGAGACCTCAGCTCCTCCCCCAAACCCTCCTTCCCACAGGAGGGGCAGGTGCTCCGCAGTGGGCCTGTCCTCTGCCCTCTGATGAGCGTAGCACCCTGACCCAAGCACTTGATGTGAGGCTTTGTGGGTTCACTTCAGACCTAACCACAGCACTCCTTAACCCCTGCCTTTTTCTTACGCTGGTGAATAACCCCGGAAACTTAAATACATCCCATTCTACCAGCACAGACTTGTCGGTATAAATAAGTTTCACTCATATTACGGAAATAATAATTGGTGCTGAAATGAAGAAGTTGTAGCGATGTAATTTGGCTTATGAATACCAGATTTGCCTACTTCCCTTCCTTCACTTCCTTTGGTGAAGGCTGCTAGATTTTTTCCTCTTTGGGGAATCTCAGATCCCTCTTTCTTCCTCCATCTGACTACAGCGTCCAGCCTCATGTTGTAGTTGAAAAAGAAACAAGGGGTGGAAACCTGGCCCTTGCTCTGCCCTGAGATCAGTGAGCTGACCCATCCTCTGCGCCCAGCAAGGGTCTCCCTTATTGTCCTCCAGACTGAGGCCGACGACTCATCAGTCACTTAAGCGTTCCTTTATCTTCTAACTTGTAAAAATTTTAAATTGTTAAGTTTAACTGATACATTAAAATGTAAAATCAGGCATTCATGTGTGGTACCATTTGGTGCTTGAATACACACAAGCATCGTGTCAGGGTTAAAGCTCCTGAGCCTGTTTCTTTTCTCTTTTCTTCTCTTCTCTTCTCTTCCTTCCTTTCTTCCTTCCTTCCTTCCTTCCTTCCTTCCTTCCTTCCTTCCTTTTTTTTTCTTTCTTTCTTTTTTTTGCAGAACTGGGGTTAGAACTCAGGCCCTTGCACTTTCCAGCCAAGCACTTATTCTACTGAGCTATCTCCCCAGCCCCCAACTTCTTTAAATATTTATCAAAATATAAAAACCCTTCAGTCCTTTCTGCTAGCCTTTTAAACCGCACATTACACTACCACCATCTGTCCCATCTGTGCCCCTACACTCCCTAACTTCTTACAAATAGGCATTGAAATTTTTTCTTCATTTTTGTATTTACTTGTGCATATCTAGTGAAGGAGACGGGAGTCCCTCTGTGCTGCATTCCTCGGTGTCAGGTCTCTCTCTCCATATATGTCCGACTTGAGCACCTTCACTTTAACTTGCCACAGTTAAACTGTTCAGCAGTGCGCAAATTAGACCCCTCGTGTGAGAGTGTAGTACAGCGTGATCAAGCGTACCTGTATTTCTACTGGCAGGAATGCGTAGTTTGCAAAGCCCTCAAAACTCGATACATTTTTATTCTGACCATACTTAAAAGACTGAAGGGGCTGGGGAGATAGCTGAATAGAACAAGCCCTTGCCTGGCAAGCGCAAGGGCCTGTGTTCAATCCTCAGTTACTCAAAAAAAACAGCACACTTAAAAATGAAATGACATGCTCTAATTTTGTAAGTTGCAGCTCCTTATTTATAGGTGAAATCCAGCACCCTCCCACCGGCATAGTCACCGTTCTTCCATTTTCCCACCTTACTTTGCTCTGGTAAACACCTGCAGACACGCTGCCAGTACACTGGCAATATTTGTTCTCCTTCAAGGAGAGAACCATTGCCTGCCACCCTCTGACGAAATTACAAGGACGCCTTCTTAGAAGCGCTCACAAACCGACACGGCCTCCGAAGTGTCCCTCGCCACCTAGCCCCCAGGAGCCGGGGGCTGCGTCACCACCTTGCCCCCGATGCAGTTCCCAGGGTCCGCACGGTAGTCAGCGCCAAACCCGGTTCCTGGCGGGGTCAGTGGCCTGGCCTTGCTGCTGGGCATTCTCCATCCCGCGCCCACCTTCCTCACACTGGCCTGGGGAGAGTAGCGCTCGAGGCCCCCCTGAGGGACCCCCCTAGGCTTCAGGGCTACTTCACACCTTTTTCTCTCTTCAGACTGTCACCAGCCTTCTCTACGCTTCAGTCTCACTAACGCTGCTGCTTTTATCACTGATAAAAGGGAAGGACATGCGGTGAGCCACTTGTGCCTGTAGAGACGCATCGGTCCTTCCTTCCTGCTGTCACTGCTCCCACGGAGGATTGCGAGGTCCTGCGCACACGGGCCTCCGGCCCTGCTCCCTCATTCCGCTTCTGCTGCATGGTCCTCGCACTCCCCTAAGGGCACTCGTATCATCACCCAGTCCTGGTTCATAGCCATCCCTTGAACTCCTGTTTCCTAATTGCCACCCCATTATTCCGTTTCTCTTGACAGAGACTCACTTTGAAATAAGCGATACTTCATTTTTCATTCTTTCACTGAGCCACGAATAATCCATTTCTCACCGCATTCTAAGCCTCCGCTCTTCTCAGCCTCACTGAAATGCTTGCTCAGTTGGTCCCTCTCCAAGCACGGCTTCTCCATCACCGCCTTTTTTGTCTCCACCCTCGTCTTCCCGCACAAGGCTTGGGATCCTTAAGGGCCGCCAGGCTTTCCGCAGCCCTCTCTCCCACCTTTTTTCCCACCTTACAGAGTCTCCTTCAGGCTGATGCCTGTGTTTGGTGGATAGTTTGGACCGCCAGTGTGTGTCTTTAGCCTAGCCCCTTTCTGAGCCCCAGACTTCCGTGTGCTCCGTCTACTTCCTGCCTCCCTGTCAGAGCACACAGGAAGGCCCCTCCTCCCTCCCTCCCTGCTGTGGGGAACGGAGCCAGTGTGTCAGCGAGAGGCTTAGAGGTCCCACCCAGTGGCCTTTTAAGCAATTCTTCACTCTTGTCACTAGGACTGGAAGCCCTTGAGTTCACGCTTCACTCTATTTCCAGATTAAGGTAGTCACTGGGGGGAAAAAGAGACGGTGGTTGATGACACACAGGTTGTCACCAAATGTCCTCTGGTGGCGGATCCAACACTCAAACATCTTTCATGCAAAACACATGAAAATTTCCTTCAATCATAAAGGAGAGAGTTTAAAAGAAGATTCAGGATTGCTCTCTTTCATGCCTACGTAAAGCATTCTAGAAAGCCGGTGACGATTGCGCCTCGGTGCGTTACAAACTGCGGCGCCCTGGGCGTGATGATCCCACGCGTTGCTTTCCCAGGTGTGTTACTTTGGGTTTCCCTTTCTGAGTGGGCTTCCTGATATTTTATGCAATTTCCACATCTTCCCATCTAAATATATAATTTAAGAAAAATTAGGCTTTTGTGGAGGATAGTCCCTGGTTACAATCAAGGGTATCCCCAAAACTCAAAAATGAAAACCGCACGAATCAGTTAAGAAGGATTTAAAGCACAGGTTAAATAGCTTGGTGGCACATTCGAAGTTCAGCAGGTGAAGCTCTTCACTAGGAGACTTCAGCTCTGTGCCCATGTGCGAAGAGACATTACAGTAGTAGGCAGGTACATTTCTTTGCACTCTGAGCTACTCTACACAGCCACAGGGATTGGAAGAGTGTCATGCTTCCCACTATACGCAATGGCTCCAGCAGTGCGACATCTCTGAAAGGCCGGCTGGCTCTTGCTGTGGCGGCGTGGCCGGCATCTGCAGCTTCTGGTGTTCGCGTCTTTCTCCTCCAAGAAAGGCTGCCCTTCTCCCGCCTGGACGAGGCTGGAGTCACCTGACTTCACTTTCTCCATTTCAAGGAAACTTCACTCGACCGGCTGTCCGAAGTCCAGCGCTGGTCATGGGGAAAAGACGCTGTGTGCTTGGCATGACCTTGTGAGACGCAAGACCCCGCAATGCATGGTGGTGGCCAAGCTGCATGTCCCCGAGGCAGAGCAGGGAGAAGGGGCACCTCAGCATTACGGTGGCAGTCGGCTTCCTGAGTTCATCAGTGCCCATGCTCACGGCCCTTAGACTGTTGCCCCTCAAAGCCAAACCATCCTAGCAACTATTGACTGCTTGTAACTCATTACCAAAGTCTCCCTGTGAGCACAATGAAAAATAAAATTTTATGTAAAAATATACTTAATGATTTTCATAATCTACAATTAAAATATGTTAATCTCCCTTTCTGAGTACCACTGAGAATAGAACTCAGGGTCATTAGTCTCCATAATTTCCTCTGTAGGACTAAATATGCTGTGTATCAAAATAGCAACTAAAGCCCAGGAACCAAATGCAGTCTGACGTTGCTGGAGTGCTCTCCAGGCGTTCCAGAATTGAGGGCTGGGTGCTTTATTTAATTATACGATGGCCTTCTTCCTTTGTTTCTGACTTTTCGCATTTGTGTTTGTGGCCCTTCCACTGTCTGCTTTGCTCTGGTCGTGTCTTACGCTTTGTATTTCTTCCTTTCCGTCCTTCTCCGTGGCCTCTCCCTGGCTACGTGCTGGTGGCTTCCTTCTTCTTCCCTGGTTTTCGGCTTAGTTGCAATGGCTGTGCCTTCTATTCTCTCTTCTCAGGTGAAATCCTAATGAACATCACTGACTGACTATCAGGAGAGGGTGCCTGAGGAAGCAGCGTTGGGTGTCCTGTGTACAGCCCACGATCCTGCTTCAAGGCACAGTTTGCTTCAGACACAGCACCCCCACCGCACTGCCACGGGGTCTTCTGCAGGTCTCCCCTGCAGGCATCCCTGTATGAGGGCAGCAGTCCCCACTGGGGCAGAGTGCACCCTGCCCGCTGCACCTGTGAACAGGGCCTCTCCTTACTCTACACTAGTTTCCTCAAAGCACAAATAGTTACTTGGTGGTGTCTTATTTTGCTGTTAGCTTAGAGTGTGTCTCACTACCAAAAAGTACACTCTCATTGCCACAGACTTTATTTGACCTTTTTCCCAGGGTATAGAGTACAAAGTGGAATGTATACTGAATTGATTACCTTTTTTTTTTTTTTGTGGGACCAGGGTTCGAACTCACGACCTTGCACTTGCCCAGCAGGCACTTGTGCCTCAGAGCTATCTCCCCAGCCCCTATGATTACCTTATAATAAAGCAAAATGGTGCATAAAACCTTCTCTTCCACATTCGCTTCATTTATGCAAATACTGAGGAGTGGCCATATGCCGATGTTATTTATCCACCACTCAAGTTTCCCATCATGCCAGCTTCAGATGGATCACTGAGCATGTCTTCTATGTAGCACAAGTATAACACAGTCGGCCTTCCTTATCTTTGCATTTAACTTGTAAGAATTCACCAAACATACTAGGAAAAAACATGCATTTTATCAGCATTCCCTACACAGCCACTGTCCCAGCATCTGTGCAGTGCTCACCTGTGGTGGCTACAACACGGCAACAGAGGGAGCTGGCATGGAGGCATGGGGTCTGTGTGGCCAGCAGCCTGGTGCTCAGGGGACTGCGGTGTGCCTGTGCGGTCCCAGGGTCCCTACTCCCTGGGCGCCAGGGCCGAGCTCCGTGATGACAGCAGCGCTTCTCCTCCATGAGCTTTGCTGCTATCCCTGTAAGCACGGAGCACCCGCGCTGGCTTCCCTCCTCTCTGATCCAGCAACTGCGCATTGTTCAGTGAGGTTTGCTTTTGATCGCAGCTTCCTAAGTAGAAGTCGGTTGGCAGAGTTGGAGCTGCAGCCGGGTGAGCCATGCTGGTGAGTCCTGCTGGTGAGCTGCGCATCCCTGGAGAACAGCAAAGGGGACAGCGGCCAGCCTAGGGCCCCGAGGGTCATCTGGGCCCTGGGCTGGCGCCCACCTGTGAGCCTCCTCTCCACCTGCTCTCCCCGCGGCGCGGACCTTCTCTGACATTGCGCCTCTCCGCAGTGCAGAGCTTGGTGCAAGGCCCAGGCGACATGGGAAGGGCAGCAGACAGCGGGACGTGACGACCAAGCCCAGATACTCATGTCCGTTCTTTCACTGAGCGACTCGATGTCTTCCTCCGTTGTTCCACATTGGACAAATGAGTTTTGTGAAACCTCAAGGCTAAAGTCTCCATTAAGGAAACGAAAAAGAAAAGGACGAAATCACGCCCACTGCACTCGGTGTGAACGAATCCCTGTGGTGAAGAAAACAGCAGAAAAGGAAGAACGAGCGCCATGAGGTCTGCGAGTTCGGCTGTCTGTCCGCTCGCCTGGTAGGAGAACAGGGAGCTCGCATGCACTGCCGTTCAGAGTCCTGCTCTTGCTACTGCAGGAAATTTTATATGGATGTATAGTATTTTTATCAAGTGGTGCCATAGTCATGCCGTCTTTACCCCAGGACCTCGAGGTGCTGCTACGCATCCTGCCACCGAGCCACAGAGCCCAGCCCAATCCTTCTTCTCCTTCTTCTCCTTCTTCTCCTTCTCCTTCTCCTTCTCCTTTTCCTCTCTTCTCTTCTCTTCTCTTCTCTTCTCTTCTCTTCTCTTCTCTTCTCTTCTCTTTTCTTTCTTTCTTTCTTTCTTTCTTTCTTTCTTTCTTTCTTTCTTTCTTTCTTTCTTTTTCTTTCTTGTACAAGGTCTCAGTACCAACTCATAGTGATCTTCCTGCTTATACCTCCCAAGTGCTAGGATTACAGGCGTGCGCCACCACCCCCAGACTCCATCACCAACTCAGCGCGCTCAACAGTGGGGCGGCGCGGCAGTTGGGGCCAAGAACCAAACCCTAGTCCCTGCGCTTCCCTAAGCAAGCGCTTAATCCGCTGAGCTATACCGCTGGCTCTCGCCCAGAGCACTTCTGCACAAGGGTCTCACACAAGTCTTTGCCCACTCACGCTTAGGGGCCAACACAAGTGCCCAGACACCGTGTTCCAATTATGCTCCTCCTCCTTGGCTGAGCTGCCAAGGAGCCAAGAAGTTCCTTATTATGTTGTTGAAATGTATAGCTCCTGCATTAGTCACTACCTTGGATATTACCTATAAAAAAGAAATGCTACAAAGCATCTATTTTACCATTCATCTTATCCACTTGTGTAACACATTCCCTTAGTGTTTTGTCTGAACCTTTCACGACTCACCAGTAAGCAAATGCGACAATGTCAACAACAAAGAAAGATGTAAACCAAAACGTGACAAGTGCCTCAAGTAATGAAGTTAAGTGGGGTCATTAAACCCTCAAAAAAATTGGTTCTTTCAGTTTATTTTCCTTTTATTTATATATTTTTGGTTTTTTCATTTTAATTTTCTTTCAAAAACACGATAGTAGTACATTCCTAATAATTGATACAATGCATATTGTTGTCCTCTTAGTAGATACACAGAGCACAAGGTGTAGACATGATAATTTTTCTAATCAATGCTGGAACAAAAACTTCTTCTCATTGAATTAGGAGACAATAGCTGTCTACATAATCCAATGTTCCATAATTACAGTGGGTTATTGGCAGAACTGGCAATGTTGGAAGCTGGTGATTTAAGCCTTTTACAGCTCAGCATACTAATTGAGCTTTATGTTTTACGCCTCATGGTTAAACTTTTCTACTGGGTTCTTTCATTTTAAAGCAATGTGTGACATAGAAAATTTATAAATTAGTCATAAGCTGATCCTCATTTTCAAAACATCTAAGTTTGGAATGTATCCATGTAAGATGGTTTAGAATAAAGAACTATTCAGCCTGGACTAACATTTTGTTTTTATATTTATCTATGTTTATGTTTATTTTCCTATGGATTTAGAACATATCATTGTCAATGCATTCAACTATTTAATACTAATTATTTGTGAAAATAAAAAATTTTGATCAGAAATTAATGCTGCAGAGGTGAAATAAAATGTATTTGTGTTCATCTGTCATAAATAAACTTCAAGAAAACGGAACTAAATTTTTGTTTACCATGGAAAAAAAAAGTACTACTTCTTTACATCTTAAAATGTAGCTTTATTGCTTAACTGAATCAGCTGCTCTGGACACACAGGTTGGATCTTCTTGGCCTTTATTTTAAAGAAGGCAAACGCTGGAAGATGGATCCCAGTCTCAGCAGAGGAAGCGCTATTTTGCAACAAGGTGATCATATTGATAATTCCATTAACTTCAGTGATCTAATTAACTTATATTCAGAAAATTCAAAAGATTGCTTGGCTCAGGGGATTTTTTCTTTTTCATTAATCAGACCTTTCACCTCTATTTTACCATTCAGAATCCAAACCTGATTAAAAGTGGCTGAAAATTGTTAACACATGACGCTGCGTGGTGGCCTCAGGCAGTTGGCTGGTGGTCTCGGCTTAGTCCAACAGACTGGGCTTGCCATGTCATTAGCAAGGCCACCAGCATCCGAAGTGGTTTATCTCCTTATGTACAAGAGTAAACACAACAGAGAAACCGGGAAAAAAAAAAAAAAAAAAAATCTCAAGAGCAAAAAAGATGCAGATTCCAAGAGAAACACTATTTCAGAATAAACCTCCTTTAAAAAAATGCTGCCTGGATCACTAAGGAAATTCTAGGAGTCGTGGTATCCTTTCTCTCACAAATAATTGATTTACTTGAAAGAACGTGAGCTTTCTCATTTGTCGGGGTTGAACAATGGCGAGGAAGCGCCGCAGTGGCACATGCGCAATTCTACCCTGAGCTGGTGCGCGCATGCATGACATGCAGAGGCCTTCAACATGATTCTTCTTATTCATCTAAACACAAATTTGAGTCAAATCTCAATAAAGCTCAAAAGATCAATTTTGCAGTAGATGCTAATTTGATAATGAAGTTTAACTGAACTTTTAATGTATAAATAAAATCCCTAGTGTTCAAGAGCAAAAGTGTTTGAACGATAATTTAAGCCAGTTCAATTACACTGAAATCAGAGAACCCAGGCCTTTCCCATTGAGACGCCCCGTTGCTCCTCACACAGTGTCACCCCTTTCCTGCAGGAGCTTTTATTTCCTTCTTTATTTTGCTGTCACATATTCTCTATTTCAATGCAATTAGATGACATTGAGAAATTGCTTTTCATAAGACATGAAATTCCATTTTGAGGTTCACTTAGTGAGGAATTTTCAATCCATGTCCACCAACACGCGTCCCTATGGCATCCGCTCCAATTTCCTCTTCAATTCTAAAAGGGTGCAATGTTTTCCCCAGTTACCGAGTGAAATGGCTGCCGTTCCGTTACTCTCAGCTCCTGCCTCTGATGACCCCGACTGCCAGCTACTCAGCCCAAGCGTGGCATTTCCCAGGGCTGAGAGAGAGGAGACAGTGTTTTTATAAAGCAGAAAGAACTCAGGAAGCACAAGTTGCATAAACAGCATCCCCACGACAGGACAGTGGTGTGTAAAGGCCAAAGGCAGCCCAGGATCATTAGGAAAGAGAAGGCGGTGGGCAGACAGGGGTCTGATGGTGGACTATGTTCGCGACCGGCTGGCTTGGCACAATGGCGGAGAGCAAGTACTCTGAGAGCGCCCAGATCGCTGGCTTATCCTCTTGAGTGGCTACGACATAAGCAGCCCCAGGAGACAGGCAGCTGGCCCATCCTGATGGGGACGGCTCTTCCTGTGAGACTCCCTTTATCCCACAGAAGGGGAACCTGTGCTTAAGATAACACAGAAAGCAGAGAGCTATCAGCAAGCCCTGCTGTAATTTAATACATTTAGAGCCTCGGGTAATTGGAGTAGAGTCCAGAGTGAAATTGCAAGAGAGCTGATGTGTTTTTGATGAACATGGGAAGTTACTTTTTACAAAGAAATCCACGCTTCCCCCTTAAAACAATTGATCCAGCAGTTTTAGATTCTTTTGTAAAATTGCTCCCTCAGAAAATATTTGAGTTGTGCCATTTTAGAATCACAATTTCTAATATTCTGTGAAGTCCTGCTGGAGTCTTCAAAGGAACTAGATGGAGCCTCAGGGATAATGGGGCCAATTAACAAGTTGAGGGCTACAGGGAGCTCGCTTTGTCCAGAAGCAGAAACTCCTCAGAGGGAAAGCAGGAGGCAAATCCAGAGTGGTGAGGACGACCTACTGGCAGGTATCCCGTGACAATCATTCCGTGGGCCTGCGTAGCTCTTAGACGCCTGCAAGCTCACGTCAAGCCTCGTGGTCTATGTCTGCTGGAGGATTCCCTCTCCTTTCCTTTGTAATAAACACCTTCAGAAAAACATCAAAACACTGTTGGAATCAAGCACTACACTGTAATCGATGGCTTTCCTGATTGGATGAAATATCATCACCCATAGGGAAGGCGGGGCCTCAGAATATCAGAATATACCTGGTGCCAAGGTCAGTTGTGTGGAAATCATGGCTGGTGATGCACAGGGTTCCATGACTGCCAAGGCTTGGCAGTACTGTAGACTTTGGGAAGTGAAGTGGTTCACACGGAACGTCCACCCCACAGGCCGCCTGCAGCCACCTAATGTGGCTAAGGGGCCACGTTTCCTCCTAGGAGCTTGTTCATTCTGGTTTAGGTATAGGGAGGTACAGCGGACCATGTACTGCCCCACATTGGCAGGACTGGGACAACTGTTACACAGCTCATTAGCCCAGCTCATCTGTGAAGGACACCTAACCTTCAGCTCTTCAAGCTTCACTTCCCAAGTATCAGATATTTATAACTATCCATCATATTTACATCATAATTTTGGTGCACTGGAAACTATGGTAAAGAAAACATATTAATATATATATATATATATATATATATATATATATATCCTTAGGACAAATGTTGATAAACAACAACAATACCAAAATTGTTTCTGTACAACTTCTGAAGCTGTATGAATAGAGCCAGTATGATATGAACTAAGGAGCTCAAGAATTCTCTCCATGAATGGTCGTTTTCTTCCCGCATATCTGATACAGGAAGCTGCTGACAGTGGTTTGCATTCACTGTGGGACTATCTGGGGGCCTCATCTGCCCAGCCGAGGAGTGGCCCACGTGGACATCGGGGGGCAGAGACCAGGAGTACTGTGTGCCTCCTCACTGCTGAGGAAATGCTGCCTTGGACGCTTGTTGGTGAGTTAAGACCCAGCCTCAGAAAATGAAACTGAATTATCTGTTACAAACAGGGGTTGGATCTCCAGTCCGTGCTGGGAAGCTCCCAGATCCAGGTCACCTGGGGAAGCAGACGCAAGAGGGAAAGGGTGTGACGACTCCCTGGAGCTTGTCTTGGACTGTGCTGAGCAGAGGGGACAAAGGAAAGGTTAACAGCAGGAGCGGAAGGAGGGAGGAGGAAGAAGAGGAGGAGGGCGGGGAGGGGGAGCCCTGGCTAGGGCAGAGATTTGAAGGCATGCTTAGATAGATCACTACAAGACAGCAGACAACCTGGAAGGCTGGGCTACCTGGTAGGATGCGGGCTGAGCCCCCACTGGATCTGCTTCCCATTATGAGAAGTGTTCCAGCACGCTCCTTCCCACCCCAGCCAGCCAGCGTGGTCTGCATCCAGAGGCGAGGTCAACACGTGGCAACGTTTTCCTGCTTTCTCTTAAGACCACGTTCTGAGAAACAGACAACGAGTAACAAGCTACAAATGAAACTCTAGTTCCGAGGCCAGGGACTGCGGCCTGTCTTCTCGCTCTGGGTTTTCAGCCCTTTATCCTATTTTGTCCTCCAAAGATCTCTTCAGAAAACAGCCTATTTCTTTTAAAGTTATTATGCAGAGTGAAGTGATGACCAGCCTGCCACACAACTTCATGTGTCTCGCTTGGGAGCCATTTTGGATGCAGACTTCACTGGACGGGATGCCGTGACTGTTACAACATGCCACTAAGCCACCGTGGCAAGCCCACGCTTACGGCATGAGCCACCTGGCAAACACAGAGTGTGTCGTGCAGCCCTTGCCTGTCTCGGGATCATAGGAGCGACACAGCTGAAGACACCTGACCAGAAGTGTGTGGCCCAGGATCACATCAGAAGATGAAGCCAGTGCGAGGGAGAGCCCGAGGAGCTGGCGAGCCGGTACCCGCAGTTATGGCAACGGCGCACCTCAATTTCAAAGCCAGATGACATTGTAAGTCCCTGATCTGGCCTGCTATCAATCACACCTGCTCCTCTCGTTATTTAATCTTTTCTCCTGTGCGGAAATTGGTTGCACTCATGCTGAGGGACTATAACCAAGCAAAGTATCACAAGCTTTACAGCAGAAACACAGTCTCTTAGAGCAGAAGGCTGGCTGGCTGACATTCTGGTGTTTACGGGACTACATTCCCAACAAAGGTGCAAGCATACATCTGCTCCGAGCCTCTCTAATTTCTGTTGAGTCCTTGGCTTATCTGGGAAAACTCCACGATTCACAGAGTTCTCCCTGTGTGTGCCTCATTTTATAGCACTAGCCCTATGAGGCTGTGACCCTGCATTTCATGGGGCCCCCTATTTACACATACAGCAGCCTGTTTTTCTGAACCCAGTTAGGTTTGGTGGCTCTGAGAAAGACTTCGACATCCAATGGGGAGTGCAATGCTCCCCAACCTCCATGAAATCCTTTTTTCTTTTGCAAAAGGCTGAGTTCCCTCCAAGGGTCATGCACCCTGAATCTGAATTGAGTGTAAATATATCAGATGGAGACAGAGCCAGGTGTGTCTGCCTTGGGCTCCTGGGAGATGCTAATAATGAGATCTGTAAGTGATTGCCGATCTGTGATCCATGAAAGAGAAGCAGATGATCACAAGGTGTTCTGAAAACAAATTCAGAGAATGTTTCCCCAGTAACAGCGAATCAAGGGTTGGATCTACAATTTCTTTTTACAAAATTGCTTTGAGCTTTCACAAAAAGATCTGCAGCTTTATTAGTTATACTAGGAATTCCAACCCTAGGAGTGCGGTGGCCCTTCCGTGGCTTCTTGCAAAAGCGTATCTGCAGTAAAAGAAAACGATTCCATCGGTCTCACTCAATCTGGAAGAAGCAGGACTGAGTTCACCGCTGCTCAGTTTGGTTTCCTGACACTGGGTGTTACATTGAAGTGGTTAAGGAAGTAAGAGCGACGCATTGTTTTATTTATATAAAGAGGGATCCACGAGGTTCCTACACTCAAGCGGTGGCAGATGACCATGGGCTGACTGGCACATGCTAATAGGAAACCTGTGTTTCCTGGTGATTGATTTATCATACCGAAGGGCAGGCCATACGCTTTGTATTATGGGCAAGCCGTGTTGTGAAGAACCAGGTCCTTGCGGGAGCCCAGGAGGCAGGGCTGGCCGGTGGGGAAATCCCCATGTCTGAGCAATAGCGTGAACATTACGGAGGCCGTACACTGCTGGAATTCGCAGTGGGACAGTAACAGGCCTTTACCAAAGCACCCAGTTTGGCGTGAGCTAGAGCACGCTCCACTGCTGGGGCAGCAGTGGCTCTTACCAGTCAGCAGAAGCAACAGCAATCAGCTGATGCTTTCACAGAGAATGCACATCGCAGAGATACAGCCGCATGCCCACATATTCAGAGAAAGTTTAAGACAATGAACAATCTCAAGATCAGTCAGAAAAATACAAAGGGAGCAGGGGAGGAGGGTAAAGTCCACAGAAAGGGCACAGAACTGACAGCTGGCACAGTCAGAGGCTGGGACCCTCAGCTGGGTCCTGTCCATGAGGGCAAGAAGTGGGGTAGGGGCAGAAGGGGCGAAAGTGAAGCACCGAAGAGCATGCCACTGATACCCAGGGACTGTTCTAAAAACTTGAACTCCCCGCAGCAGGCAAAAAGAATACCCAAGACATAAGAGCACCACGCCCACTCATGGCTGTGGCTATGTGTACCCTTCATGCATACCGGTAATGAAGCAATTCTGAGGCAATTATTAGGCTGTGGCTAAGTGGGGCTTTTGGCCAGGGCTGTCCACAGGAAGACAGAAAGTCATCTAGCCAGAGTTACTTTGTGCAGAAAAGGAAGGTAAAGAGCTGTCAGAAAAATCACAACAAAGACCTGATTGAAAAAATATGAGAAACTAAGTGGCCATAAATCACTAAGTTCAAATGGGCTTCATTGGAAACTTCTGAAGGAGTTGAAGAGCACCGTAGCTAGGCTACCACCAGAAGCGTGTCAGCGCCTTCCGTCAAGAGCAGAGTGATGAATGCCCATCCGTCTTGAAGAGAGTGCCCCACGTTACTCTATGTTGGTTAGAACAAAGCCTGGCGTCTTGTCTACAACTAGGCATGCCTTTACAGAAGGCTGATTCTCCCCTTGTGGGACTCCCTCAGCGCTTTCACACGGAGGCCACGGCTTTGGGAAGGCCTTTGCCTGCGCTGTGCTGTTGCATTGTTTCACCTCTGCTGACCTCCAGGTGCTCCCCGGATGGAGCAGTGCTACATTCTGTTCACCACCCACATGCTGCTGGGCTAACAGGGAGAGGCTACCACCCAGCCTGAGTGGAAGCATGGACACATCAGTGGGTTGTCCACTTGGTGTGGTAGAGAAGCAAGACTTCTTTGCTCCAGCTGGTGGTGGAGCTTCCGGTCAAGCAGAACAGAGCCTGCACGGCAGGCTTAACTCCACCAGCAGTGCACATGGCCATGTGAGCTCTGTCATGCTTCGCAAACTCATATGGCCTCGGGGCTTGGTAGAGCTCCTGGGAGGAACTCAGAATCCTGAGAGCAGGCTGAGTCCCGAGTCCTGCCTGCAGCAGGCAGCCACCACTGTGAAGACCACGAGTCCACTGGGCTCCTTGGTGGCCACCAGTCAGGTGGCCTCTAGCATTGCCAGGAGTCCCAAAAGTGACCCTGCCAAGGGAAGGAAGCAGGTTCACGTGGTCCATTTGCCTCTTGCTGAAATGCCTTCCGGAGGAAGATCTACACCTGCTGAGATCCTAGCTAAGCCTGGGGACGTGTGGGGTGGCTGGCTTTTTAATGATGCCATGGTCAGTTATTTCATTGGTCATTTTCAACAAGTCCAAGGCCAGCCCAACTGGTGAGGAGGTCCCTGTGAAGCCAGACCTGTCTCTCGGTGGGTTTTCAGGAAGGCCATGATACTTAAAAACTGTGAGCCATGACAGGAGAGGACTTGGGTAAACTCCTCCTGCGCCAGGGCTGAGCCGGCACCGCAGGAACCTCCATCCCTCCTGAGTTGGCTTCCCTGAACTCTGAAAGCTGTGATTCTCAACTTCTTACAGACTGGAAAAATTATTCCAGGCAATGGCAGGCTTTCTTCCTGCATCATCTTGTATCTAAATTATGATATATTATGAAAGGCACACTTGGGGCAACCAGCTAGGGGGTCCCCCTTCCATCCCTTCTTTCAGACAGAAGCTTTCTTTCTCTCAGTAAATATTCTGCTCAATCAATGACACACTCTGTCACCTGTCCATCAAGGAAGAAAATGCACGTGAGCGGAACTATGCAGGAGATAAGGATATAATTGTCTTCAGAGCAGCTCCCGCCACGGGCACTATTTACCCCGATTAAACTTGCCTCCTCTTCCCGCAAAGGAAGTAAAGCTTCTTTGTCCTCATGCACCCAGTACCTACGAGACGCTAAGTCGGCCAGCTGGCTCTAACTCAATCCCTACTGCAATTAACTGGCCACACATGTAGAGTTTTGTGATACTACGAGAAGTAATTTATTTATCAATGAATTAAAGGAATTGGATTACTTTTACTTCAAAGCCTAGTGCTGCTTAAACATGATGTCTATATGCTACGGAAAGAGAAAAAAAAAAAAAAAATCCGGCTCTTCCCAGAGGCTGACATTTATTTCCTTGAGCAGTTCTATACCATGGGACAGGTGACAAAAGTGGTGGCTGTGTGTCTGTGAGAAGACAGGTAGTTGGTGATTTAAAAAGCAATTTTTAAAATCTTTATTTAATTTATGTTTTCAGAAGTTTTATGCCTTTCAATAGGATTTTTGCCTTTATAGATTTGTATTTATTTCATGAACACAGTTATTATATATAAAATACACATAAATATATTTTATGTTTATGTTGCTTGGTTTTAAAAATATATTACCTTTGGCAGGCTTAGTGGCAAAGACAGAAAATATATCTTGGAAATTGAGAGCACATTTTTCAGTTGGAGTTTGTGGTTTGCAGGAAGGGGTGGCTGTGTCGGCCGAGGCTGAGCCCTGGGACCCAGCAGCGCTGCCCAGAACCGTGTCCCTCATACAGCACCTGGGCCATGGACAGCACAAGGCCACGGGCGGCCTGCAATGGCCAGCTGTTATTTCATCAAGTTTTGCTTATATTTGCTTACAAAAGACTGTAAAAGAGAATTACACCACTGTTGGCTCTAGAGTGGGACGCCCTGACACTCCCTTCCTGTGAGGAGCTCTGGGAAGGTGGAGACTGCCGTGGCCAGGTCCCGGGGGGCCCGAGGTGCAGCCCTGCAGTGCTTCCCCTGCTCCCACTCAGCCTGCTGCTTGCCACGCTTCCTGCAGCTGTCCAGCCCGGGCCTTCCTTATGGCCACATGTGGGCCGCAGGTCTTGTTTCTTTCGCTTCTACCTCCGCGTGCTCACTGCTCCCAGCCGCAGGCTGTGCTGAGCTTTGAGGCTCCCACTATGCCTTTGCTTAAGTAAAACTTGGGGTTCCCTGCCTAAGGAGCATGCATATTTAGAGTGAAGGAACAGCCTTGCACCCAAACTAGACGGATCATTTTCAGTGACCGAGATACACGGAATTCATGTAAGATAAAAATAGGGTCTCTGCAGACCTCGTGGTGCATAGAGGAGCTCTCGCCCTGCCAGGGCTCTCGGCCCTTGAATGTCCAAGCAGCTTCCTGTGCTCTTGCATCTTCCCATTGCTCCCTGAACTCCTTTGCTGACCGTGGAAATGCGTCGCTTCTTAGGAGAGCTGTCCAGGAGCCCTGCCCTGCACTGCACACGTCCCATGCTGTGACCTAACCGCAGAGGCGGACACTACTGATTAAGGTCATGTCTACGTACTCAAGCTCCTCCACATCTGAGCTGCTTGTTGTTGTTGTTGTTATTATTATTATTATTATTATTGTTGTTGTTGTTGTTGTTGTTATTGGCACAAGCTCTCACTAGGCAGTTCGGGCTCTCCAGCGGCTGTGACTACAGGTGTGCACCGCCATGCCTGGACTCCCTGGCCAGCTCAGCATGCCCAATGGAAGGGGCCGGCAGATTGAACCCCGTGCCTGCGCTTCTCTAACTAGGCGCTTAGTCCGCTGAGCTATCTTGCTAGCCCTACTGACCTGCTATTGCAGCCTCCGACTCTAGTGCATTCCTGGAACATAGGGACTCACTCACTAGTTGCTGAACAGTGGACCACAAGGCCTCTGGGACATTACATGCGGCAGATAAAGGCTGCTGCAGTCCTTGGAGGAGTGCGTATGGGAAATCAGCACTCTGAAATACAGGCCTCACCTATTTGGAATATCTAGCTATGTAATAGGTTTTTAAATTGTTGCTTGAATCTAAGGTAGCCACAAAGTACAAGACTGTAGATGCCAATGCCCTCCACTCCTCCTCCCCTCACCGCCAGGGAGGAGAAAGATCAGGAGCCGGGATTTCCTTTCAGTGTCCGTATAGGGATATTCCAGATTCTGAGCCTCGTGCCCACAGGGCAGACGGGGCGCCGCCTCTCTGCATTCAGCTCACGTCTCTCGCAGCAGGGGCAGGTGGGCTCTGACCCTGAAGGAGCCGAGGGGCCGACACGCCTCTGTCCTGAGTGTGGAAAGGAACACAGGTGAGAGTAGCCACACCCTGGCCTGAAGAGAAGACTCCACGGCTCACCCGCTTCCTGCTGGGTCTGTAGCACCGACGGCAGGGAATGCAGGGTCTGTGGCACTGACTGCAGTGAACACGGGGTCTGTGGTGCCAACTGCAGTGAATGCGGGGTCTGTGGTGCCGACGGCAGTGAATGCGGGGTCTGTGGCACTGACTGCAGTGAATGCAGGGTCTGTGGTGCCGACGGCAGTAAATGCGGGGTCTGTGGCACCGACTACAGTGAATGTGGGTCTGTAGCGTCAACTGCAGTGAATGCGGGGCCTGTGGCGCCGATGGCAGTGAATGCGGGGTCTGTGGCACCGACTGCAGTAAATGCGGGGTCTGTGGCACCGACTGCAGTGAATGCGGGTCTGTAGCGCCGACTGCAGTGAATGCGGGGTCTGTAGCGCCGACTGCAGTGAATGCGGGGTCTGTGGTGCCGACGGCAGTGAATGCGGGGTCTGTGGCACCGACTGCAGTGAACACGGGGTCTGTGGCGCCAACTGCAGTGAATGCGGGGCCTGTGGCGCCGATGGCAGTGAATGCGGGGTCTGTGGCGCCGATGGCAGTGAATGCGGGGTCTGTAGCGCCGACGGTAGTGAATGCGGGGTCTGTGGCACCGACTGCAGTGAATGCGGGGTCTGTGGTGCCGACGGCAGTGGATGCGGGGTCTGTGGCGCTGACTGCAGTGAATGCGGGGTCTGTGGCACCGACTACAGTGAATGCGGGTCTGTAGCGTCGACTGCAGTGAATGCGGGGTCTGTGGCGCCGATGGCAGTGAATGCGGGGTCTGTAGCACCGACTGCAGTGAATGCAGGGTCCATCCTCTCAACAAGCTTGTAAGCCTGTAGCGCAGAGCAGGCGCCGGCAGGCGTCGTGCGCGAAGCCCACTCACCGGCTGTCTGGGAGCCTTTTCTGGTTCCTTCTGTTTCCTGATTGTGGCGACTGTGACGGTACTCGGTTGTTCCCCGAGTGTGACTTTGCAGCTACCGCGCGCCGGTGTGATGGCCTCAGTGGGATCGCGTCTGTGATCGTGTCGGCATGATCTCGTGGGTGTGGCTGCGTCCGTGTGACCACGTGTGTGTGATCACGTCGCTGTATGGGCACGGGGCTGGCCTGCCTCATCCTTGGCCTGTTTGGCTTTGCCTTCCTCACGCTCGTTCCTTGGCGACATGGCCCATTTTCTCTGTTCCAGAGCTGCCAAGGGTCCCGCTGTTGACAGAGTCCTCTCCTGCCTTAGGTCTGGGATAGACAGGTCGCTTTTGCACCTTGGCTATGGGGAACTGCTGCAGCAAACGCACAGGGACTCGTGGGTCTGCGAATTTAATTTCACTTTTGGACAAATGCCCAGAAGGGGACCACTGACTCACACAATAACTTTGCTTGAAAGCTTTCACGCTCACACCGTTTTGTATAATGGTAATAAAATTTTACTTTCCACCAATTCTACCGACAGTTTTTATTTTTCCGCCTTTGCTAAAATTTGTTATCACGTTTTAAATTATCATTACTATTATTATAAGATGATTCTCTCAGGGTGAGATGCTAATTCACTCCTCTGCCGGTCCACGCTCCCTCCATGTTGGGTGCCAGCCCCGCCCGCAGCTGCCTCCGTGGCCTCCTCTCTCCCTTCCAGAGGCTCTGTGGTTCTCGATTTTGTGTTTTGTGGAGGACAGGAGGCTGTGTACCATGAGAGCACACCGACTGCCAGCAGGGTCGACTGCGCTTTTCCTTCCCAGGTTGGGCATCCCCAGCTCCTTTCCTGCTCTGCCCAGGTTGTTCGGCAGGGTGGTGGAAATGGTCACCCGACCCTCACTCAGGAGGAGGCACGTCGGGTTATTAAATGTAGAAAGTTTGTAGCTTTTCACCATTGAATCTGCTAGCTGTGCACTATTCTCAGTTATTATTGAGGCAACTGCTTTGGATGTGTAGTGTACTGAGAGAATTTATCATGGAGGTCTGGAGGACTTTCCGACATTGTGTGCTCATCCTGTGACTTAAGCCTTCTACTCTGCCAGTGTCCTGAAGCACATGCACTGATCACGCCATCATCCCTGCTTCCCAGCGACGAATCAGCTTACAGGGAGAACGTTCAAGCAGTCCCCGGCCAAGGCAGGCACGGCAGAGGCAGCACACATTCCTGGCACTTGGAAAGTGGCCGTTTTGAAATAAAGAACATGGACAAAATCAAGACCTGTGCTAGTGCGCAGAGAAGTGAGGCCTGGCCTGCGGGAGCCTGCTGCGCGCATGGGCCAGATGGTAGACGTCTTCACACCGAGGGGACAAGGGGACGGCCCTGGAGAATGCTTCTAAACAAAGAAGAAGAGCCCCCAAGACAGCAGGAGGCAGTGGGGCGCAAAGGGAAATGGAGCCTGGGAGACAGAGGTGGTGAGCGCAGCCCACGCCGGCGAGGGCGACCGGGGTAGCTAGGGGCGTGGTCAGCCTGTCCCTGCACATCTTTTCATGGGGTAGGAAAATGGAGGCTGAGCTTTAAACTTTGCAATTGATTAAAAGAAGCCAAAATTCTTTCTTCCCATGAAAAATCTTCAAAATTTAAATACTTGCAATTGATTTGACAAGTTTTTAACCAACATATTGGCCCCCAAAACTGAGATACAGGTTGCCTGTGACCCACAAAATAAACTTTTCTGAGCTCTGGTTGAGCTGATTCCAGTCTGAAAAAAAACATCACTGAAGGAAGGAGAAACATCCTTCATCAAAAGCCGCTCCTTTTTCACAGGACTACGATCGCTAAAGCTCGGGTCACATTCTGAAGTCAGTGCACAAACTGGAGAACAGAAGCTGTGTGAGAAAAGGCGATATAACTACGACGGGCAGGGTTGCCCTGTGTAGCTGTGTGTGCACTGTGCTTGTGTGTGCGTGCTGGAGGCACACCCGTGCTTGCGCTGGGACTGAGCTCACATCGCGCGCATGCTCCACCTCCGAGCCCCGCCCCGCTGCCTGGAACCAAAGTCAAAACCACAGGGACTAAATGAACCTCAAGAGTTCTTTATAAATGGGTTCTAAATTTGTATTATAAACAGAAAGAAACTTTGAAACTCAGGAAAAAGATAATCTTTCTTAATGGTATTTATTGCGTTCCCTTATTAATATCCTGAACATGTTTGTATTTGTGACTCAGTGCGCTATACGTGACAGCACCCTTGATGCTTGTGAGAAGCACTCACGGGGGCTGCTTGTAAGAGTGGCCATGTCCTCAGGACTTGAGAACCGTGACCTAGACCTGCAAGACAGTCACAGAGTGGCCAAAATCACCAGGATGCCTGAAAGCATTTGATCAACAGATTTTTTTGTAAGATATCCACTGAAAATTAACTGTTTTAAAAATCAGTATTCTTTTTCAGGTGATGGCCAGAGCTTGGGGCTCTGAGTGTAGATAAAGCAATAACAATTATGACATGAACTTCCTGAGTGTTGACTATGTGTCAGATGCCTTAGAGGCACAGTTTTGCCTTCACATAACCCATGGGTGAACTATCAGCCTGTGGCCCTGCTCTCCCAGTGCCCACACCCAGCCGTGGTCCTGGGCCCTCAGCGTCATGCCATCAGGCTATGGGTCTGGGTGCTGCACAGGAGTGAGAAGAGCTGCCTTGGCCCTGGGCTCCGCCATGAGGGGTCACCTCAGAACTCTCAGGACCAGGCCCTGGGGACAAGAGACACACCTCCTTGTAACCAGGAGCCGACCTGGAATGCCGAGGATCACAGACTTTTGTCACATTAATGGCAGCCTAAACATCAAGGACACGGTGTCAACATGGGCTTTTAAGGGTTTCGCCTTTACACAGGGAAACAAAATCAAAATAGCAACAGTGACGCAGCTCCTGCAGACCGAAAGTTGCCTCATGAGAACAGTTGTGGGCTCACGGCCTGCCTGCACGCCGGAGAGCCAGATCTTCCTCAGACCTCACCTCTGGAGCAAAAGCAGCCCCGAGGACAGACTCTGGGAACCAGACTGGGAAGTGGTCCCCATACCCACGTTAGCATCAGCACAGTTACACCTCACCTGTGCGGCACAGCGTCGTGGAATCCCACACAGCCTGCGTTAGCATCAGCAGCACGGTGGTACCACAATTGTGTTTCATATCAAAAGCCAGGCTAGCAACTGTAACTGCACAGGGTACTAGGCATGTTCCAGAAATCTCCAACAGTCAGTAGGAGGGAAAATATTTAGTATATGAATTTGCCTCAAAGCAAAGTCGGTTATTTATAAATGATGTCTGTATTTTGAAGTAGTCTTATACATTATAAATCTGTACTGAATGTAGGACTGTTTAGGGCTGGCAAGGTAGCTCACCGCACTAAGCATCTGTTTAGACAAGCACAGAGACCAGGGTTTGATTCCGAGCACCACATGCCAGGTCAGCTCCTGCTGGGGCATGCTGAGCTGGTGACCTGGTCTGGATATGCTGGTGTGTGTCTGTAACCCCAGTGCTGGGAAGGCTGAAAACAGGAGGGTCACTAGGAATGTGTGCCATGCGTAGTGAGACCCTGCATACACAGAGACACACATAGACACACACACACACACACACACACACACACACTATGTTTAACTAATCAGGATCTTTTCTATCTGTAGTAAGTGGTCACTGAGGGAAAACAAAAGAGCAATCCTAAAATGCATGAAGTTAAAGTCAAAACTAAATGATGTATTAATCCTTGAACAGATTCCTGAATCTGTTACCATAAAGTTTCATTACTCCTGTCCTACAGTGAAATAATATAAAATTTCAACTGTCTTGGGGTATCAAAGCCTTTTATTTTAAAATTAGATGCCCAGGCCATTTGGTTACTTACTTCATACTTCAGAAGACCACATGCAAAGAAGTTAGCGATTTTCTTTTCTGTTTAAGATTCAGTTCAGAACCTATGTAAGATTTACTTCTCACCAAAGACAGCCATGCTTTAGCTATGTAAACATTTAAGTTTGATTCACCACAGAATTTCAGGCGCTAGAAGCCCTGAATGCGTCATAGTTTACGCTCGCATTTTCTACTCCACTCAGTTTGCAAAGCAGCAAGCTACATATGCAGCTCACGTTTTGCAGCGTGCCAGAGCACAGGGTCCTCTTCCACAGCCTCACGGCCATTGCCGACGTCCAGGCCCGGCTGGCTCATGGGCACCCTCGTGCCACCGCACACCCAGGGTTCCTGCTGGGCTAAGACCACATATAGCTCCAGCAGTGGTGATTCGCATAAATGCGCAGACAGCACGTGGACACCTTCCCCACTGGCCACGTCCTCCGAAAGCTGCCTTTGTCACAGGAGTAATCCTCTGCATGCATTCCCAGTGATCTGAAGGCTCTGCCACTTTTCTTCAGTGATTCTTTCATTTTTAACTGTTAGCATCATGAAGAGCTTGGGCCTTTTTTCTTTTTTGCTTTTCTTTTGCCAGTTCTTATATCTAAACAACGTTTCATTTGCACAAGAAGCATCCTGAGACCACACAGAACCACATGCTTCTCGGCACTGGAATTCCTCTTAATCTTTACTTCACAGTCCAGAGCAGAGCTGTAATTGTTCACCAGCCAGCGCAGGCTAATGGCTCCCTCTGGTCAAAAGCTGTCAGCAGCAATCTATCCAGTGGTGGGCACTGCCTGGAAGGGAACAGCATCTCGTTCGGCAGTATTCCTTAGTGAGCTACAAACGAGGCAAGATTGAACATTTTTTAGCACAAAGCCATTACCAACCACACATAATAAGACCAGGGCCCTGACATTTCCTTAATAGAGTCGAGCGTACTGTTACTGCAGAATATGGCTTCTGGGTTCATTTCTGACCCGTAGGTCAGCAGATAGCAAGATAGTTTAATGACTTATACGCTTTCTTTTTGTCTCGCTCTGACTTAGAAATGTGGCAATAAGCCTCTTTTTAGATGTTCGATCATGATTTATTAAGTGTTCAAGATATCCAAACCTCTGTCCCACAATGCATAAAGAAAACGGGCTTCAAATGATCAGCCCAGATTTCCTGCAGAGAGTAAGGACTGCTAAATTCATCAGTGAACCCGACAAAGCCAAGCGCTCCAATATCTAAGAAAGAATTCTCCCTCGGCTGGAAAGCGCTGGTTAGGAAATCCTGAAGCGGGGCGCCTGTTTAACACTTGTTTCCTCACAACTGTGTTGTGGATTCCAACAGTCACAGCCCAACACAATGGCTCCACACACGTGGCCAGCCATGGCACCCATGCTGGATCTCCCATCCTGGCTAAATGGAATTCTTGTCTTCTTAGGACATGGGCACTCCTGGCATTCCGAAGGATTTTCCACATAAAGCCAGGCCACCTGGGCACAGTTGCAGGTCAGAATGTGCTACAGGCTGCCCGCATCCCGAATCTTCGGGTTCCTTCTGTATTGACACCTGGGTGCCAGAACTCTGAGCCCATTGACTAGACCTAAACCATCTCCACAATCAGAGGTATCCAACTTAAGCAAACTAGGAACAGAGAACTCAAACTAGTACTTTGTACACATGGTAGACCCCTCTCTAGCTGCACACATGGTAGACCCTGCTCCCCCTACCCAGATAGCTTTGCAATTCTTCATATAAGCTACCCGGGGTTAGCAATGTGCATAAAATGTGTCTGGGTTCTGAATTCACTTAAAAGGATGAATATATAAGGAGAAGCTACACGCTAGATGAAGTGGTCTTGTTGTGACGCAAGAACCAGCCGAGGATCCTGTAAAAGCCAGAAGTTGTGCTGCTGCTGTGAATGAAGAGGGCACCATAATGAGGCTGGAAAATGCTGAGGATGCCCTTTGGCACCACGTCTTTTGTGACATACAAATCCCAGGTAGCACTTGCAGCAAGCCCCCCCACCCCCAGGAGCTGCAGACAGCTCAGTAAGCACCACTACGTCCTTCTGCAGAAGTCCTCCAGAGAGAATCTGTGTGCAGCTCTCCTGCAGTGTCGGTGACAAGCAGGGACAGGCAAGTCCCACTGACATCTATGAGGGGCTCAGTCACTCTTCTCCCAGCCAACGTGGAGATGGGAGAAGGCTTCATTCTGAATCAGACTCAACGGAAAGCTCTGGCGGGTCTCAGCGAGACCTAGCTGGTGTTGGCTCCTTCCTGATGCACACGCCAAGGCCCAGGGAGCCGGGAATGCTTTGCGCACTGCGTCTTCAGGCGTTGCTGGGAGGCGTTGACTTTGGCAAGCTCTGCTGCTATCTTGCCAAGTGCATTTTCCGTTAGTATTTACACCCCTTGTGCTTCTCCAGGAAACTCTCTGAGTGTTTCCCATTAAATGGAGCTATGAAATGTACCAAAGGCCCTTGGATAACTCTACGATAGGCTGCTTAGCTCAGTTATTTAGCGGAAAGGACTTCGCATTTGCCAATGAGCCCCCCACTGCAAAGCTTTCGATTATATCTAAGTTTTACATGAACTTATCATTAAATACTGGAGTTGAAGAAAATGCTTTCTGTCCAGGCCTCACATTTACATAATTTCCAATCATTCAGCATTTCCGTGTAAGCTATCATAGCTCACCCGACACCATAGTGTTCTAAGTGCTGGGCTCGAGCACACAACTGGACTTTCCGTCAGACATGTAAAAAATTCGGTTGGGCTGGGGAGATGGCTCAGCAGCATAAGCGCCAGCCTGGCAAGCATAAGGCCCTGAGTTCAGTGCTCAGTACTGCAAAACAAAGAAACACAAATTAGGTTGGCAGCTTATGCCTCCTGCTGGAAAGTATTGCGGAGTCAGCAGCGTGCTGGACGTCACACACAGCTCTGTGTGAGTGTGTACTGCAAAGCGTGGAGTGTTCAGCTGTACATGAAGACCCTAAGTCCAAGCTAGCGGGACGCTAGCTTGTACTGCATTGGTACTAAAGTCAGTATCTGCGAAGGGCTGGGGCTGCGTCAGACCCTCCTGAACTCCAACCGTTCTGGTTCCAGGGAAAATTCTCCATCTGATTTGAAAAACGTCTCACCTCAACAGCCGGCTGTCAGGACCATACCATGTCCACACACAGCGACCTATGCTTTCAGCTTCTAAGGAAAGGATCACATGAGACATGGCATACACAGCTGTGAGCGTGGGCCACAGCGTCTGCTGCCGAGGTCCTTCAGTGCCCCTCAAGTGCCACTGCTCCCACCGGACAGCCACTGCTAGAGCTTTGGTCTCCCGACCTAGACATGTGTTCCCATCAACAGGCTTCCAGAGGATGCTCTGAGCTCCCACAGTGCTCTTGTAAGGAGGACAGCTTCTGGAATTGGCCACCAGCCAAGGTTGGAGGGGAGCTCAGGGAGCTGCCGGGAGGCGAGTCGTTCAGAACAGCTTAGAGGAGATCGCAGTGCGACTCGGCAGGCAGCTCAGGGGGCAGAGGACGGAGTGGAGCGTCCATGCAGGGATGCCCCCTCCTGTCTGTGTGTCTGCTGAATGCACAATTATAAAAACTGAAAGAAAGGAATAAAATTGAATTTGAACACTGAATGAGTATAGGAACAAGTATTCATATAGCAAATCAGTGTTTGCACAAAACAATGATCCTCATTTTTTTTTTCACCTGACTAAAACATGATTAAAATCCTTCACCTGACTAAATCTTTAAAAATCTAAAAATGAGGGGCCAGGAATATACCTCAGTGGCACAAATACCTGCCTATCAAGCACAAGGACCTAAGTTAAATTCCCAGTTTAAAAAAAAAAAACAAAAACAAAACAAAAAAATATATATATATATATGTGTATATATATATATATATATACATATATATATATATATATTATAGTTACATGTACTTACATCCATTTATGACAGTGTAATTTTATTTTAACACCATGAAAAATTATTTTGTGTATATAGTTGGAACAGGATCTCCCTATGCGACTCAGACTCACAGTGATCCTTCTGTCTCAGCCTCCCCAGTGCTGGGACTGCATGAATGCATCACCGTGCCAGTTTCAGTGGCCTACCCAGAACACCAGGGGTTCCAAGGCTGGCATGAGGTGCAGTACCAGGGATCAAACTTGGGGCTTTGCACTGGCCGGGCAGGAGCTTAGAGCACAGAGCTATCTCCCCCTATCCCAATTATTTTTTAAACTGAGTCTATATGACAGATTTTAAACTGGCAGGCCTCTGTCCTCCCATGTCCCTTACTTGCTTCGAAGAAGTAAACAAGTAAAACAGAAAGTTATCCCAAAGATGTGGGTGCCACTAAAATGGCCACGGTAGAAAGGGCCATTTGCATGACTTCGGTCTGGTCACCTCAGCCTCTGTGTATGATTTAAGGCAAAGCAGGTGGAAAGAAAATTAAAAATTATTTTTAAAAGACAATATGCATCCCTGCTTGGCCTTTTGGCTAAGCGGAGATGTACTGTGGTCACTCACTTATCACGGTCATTTAGTTCCAGGCAACTCCATGATAAGGAAACACCAGCCAAATAGCAGCATAGTTATGTTAGTATTTAGTATATTTTAAAGCCTTATAAACCCTTCCGGTACTCTTATAAACCTTTCCAAACTTTTAAAAACACTTCTAATGGTCTTAACCATTTTCCAAACTCATAAACCTACATAATTTTAATAACATAGGTATATTGTATCATACTGCAAAATCTCATGACATGGTATAGCAAAAAAATCCATGGTAAATAATTTAGGTTAATAGTTTTTGAAAATCCATGAAGCAGTGAGTCTGTGAAAGTTGAGCCATGAACCAGCAAGGGACTACTATAAAAGAAAATTAAACCTCTAAATCTTAGATGTCTCCACCTATTTTCAGTCTACTTTTGTGTTCTATGTAATATTCTGTTGAAAACATCCAATCTATTTAAAAGTTACTAAATCTTAACTTTATTTATATTAAATTTAAAAATTTCAAGGGAAAAAATACACAACAGGAAAATCACCGAGGTCACACAGCATGGCACTACCAATGGCGGGGCAGCCAAGCCCTGCGCAAGTTGTGTAGTGATATAATGTGAAATATTATGTGTTAAGGATTACACGATTTCATCTGAACCTATAAAACCTTATGTGTAATGTCCGGTGTTCTGAAAACATAGTAAAACTTTCTGAAATAAGCTAAAATGCATCAAGAAGAACAGACAAGACATCAAAAGCTAGGGTGTCCCCTTGGATGACTGTCACGTTTCTTCTAGGCTGCCATCCCTTCCAGTAGAGCTTTGTAATGGACATTCGTGGTAACCTAAATTTCTAATGAAATTTCATATAAGATAAATAGGTCAACTCAGTGAGAAAAGAAACTGTGCTACAATCCATGGCAATGTATTATGAGAAACAAAGCAAAATTCAAGGGGAATTAAGTCCTGACCCTTGGTCCAGCATAAAGCCTAGACTGTAGCTTTGAAACATGAGACTGATAAACAAAAATCAAGTAAGAGTTAGAAGGAAACATGGCAAATTTCCATCTACTCTGTCTGGAATGGACAAGATTGCCCAAGTTATAGTTTGTTTATTTGTTTATTTATCTATTTATTTCTTTGTATTTTAGGGAAGGGTCTCTACAGGATGTTCAGGGTCTCACTATTAGATCAGAGCCATACTAATCTGCCTGTTTACAGTCTCCCAAGAACTGGAATTACAAGGGCGTACTACCAGGCCCAGTCTCAGATGCCCTCTCATGGAGCCCCGGAGTAGGGCTGGCACGGCAGGCCTGGAGATCAAACCCCTGACCCCTGTGCCTGCTTGCAGGGCTGTTAATCCACTGAGCTATTTGGCTGGTCCTGCAAGTTATGGTTTTATTTAAATTAAGAGGAATGAACAATATTGATACATGTAGCTTCATAATATTTTCACTTTCTTTTTTTTTCTTTATGGTTAGCTCAGCCTGTCCTGGGGGTGGGGCTGGCACACCATGTGGGCCAGGGATCAGACCGAGTTCCCTGAGGTTGCTTAAGCTTGCCTAAGCAGGACCGTTAGACTGCTGAACCATCTCCCTAGCCCCATAAAAATATTTTTAAAAGACAAAATCAAACAAAACAAATCAACAACCATCACAAAGCCTGAATACTAACTAAAATAGCTGGAAAAAACATAATTTGTACCAGAGATTATAGCCATGCAGTTAACCAATGTCTTCCAAAAAAAAAAAAAAAAAAAAGCCCCCCAAATTGTTTTCTGAAAAAGCAATATATAAATAAATAGCAGAGAGAGAGAGAGAGAGATACGAAATGGAAAGGGAAATGTACTTAGAATGTGGTAAGTCACGCTTCACCTGAAATTAGAAAGCTGTGAACCACTACTTCCCTAAGATCTAATTTTGAGTGCATTAGAAGGGCTAAAACCCTGGAGATTAGGAGCACCCGGGGGGCTGGGGGCAGGTGCAAGCGCATCCACACACTGCGGATGCTCGGAATTCCTCAGCAGGAGCCGCAACCTGTCCTGCCCTAGCTGCACGCACACCCCGGACCCAGGAATCAGCTCTACTACACCGCCCAGAGATGTACAGAGAAAAGAGGAGAAAAAATAACACGATGTGGACAAGGCTATTTATTACTCAGCAGGATCTGAAAAACAAAGACAGAGAAAACCAAATATATCTCCATGTGGGACTGGAGTTGGCTGAATAACCACAGTGAAGGAACACAAACAGAGCTGTGTAATGCTGAGAAGGGCGGGCGCATTGCCGGGCGGCACGCGAAGTTTTCTCCAGCACATCCCACTAGACAAAGCCAGTTGGACAGGCGCGCATGAGCTGTGTGTCGAACGGAGAAGGCAGAGCGTACGCAATGGGCTGCGTCCAAGAGCAAAGGCAGGAAAAGCATGCGCCAGGCAGTGACGTGGTAATGGGTCTATGTGTCTATAACTAATGGCAAAATCCAGAGAGTAATTTTAAAGGTAGAGAGCAGAGGGGTGGTGACAGGAGGCAAGAGAGGTCAGAAACAGACACGCGCAGTGGGGCTTCCCTGAGTTACTTTGCTTTGGGGGTATTCTAGGTTTTGCAATTTTGTGTAACTGTAAAACAAAATGTATTTGAAATGGAGGAAAGAATAAATCACAAAACCCAAAAGCAAGTCGAAGCAAAATATTGAATTTGTGGTACGACCACAAGAAATGAAATTATGTCTTTGAAACACAATAATTTGCATAATGCATAACAACAAAAACTTTTAAATATATGCTATTATATATACAATTACATATGCAAATATATATTATTATTCTAACACACAAAAGTATAGACCCACATATGGGAATATTTGTGTTTCAATATATAATATATATGTGTGCTTGTCCAAATCTACACATTATGTATTCATAAAAGTACAAATGCATGCATATTAACGCTTATATTTATGTATAAAAACTGTATGTTGTCATGGTGTTATATTTCTTAAAAGAAGAATTGCTTTGAGGAGACACGCCTGAAGTTTAGGCATGAAAGACACCACAGTGCTACAGTGGGGTTTCTTTCAAGTACCTCAGCTTCATTTCATGCAGTGAAGGCCGCATGTCCTTGGCATAGAGGACAGGCTGGAGTCCATAACTCAGGAAGGTACCAGTGGGTGTGGGAGGAATAAGCTTATTCAACTATTTCATCAGTGCTACAGATTTTCAGGAATAAAAAAAGTGTTTGATAAGCAGAAAGGGAGTTGGGCTGCCCAAATAGCTCAGTGGATTAAAGTGCCTGCAAGCAGGCACAGGGGCCGGTGGTTTGATCCCCGGACATGCTGTTCTGGCCCTGTCCCCAGAGTATGCTGAGATGGCAATTGAGACTCAGCATGGTGGTGCATACCTGTAATCACAGCTCTTGGGAGGCTGTAAACAGGTGGATCACTGTGAGTCTGATCTAGTAGTGAGACCCTGAAAACCCTGTAGACCCTTCCCGAAAAAGAAATACAGAGAGAAAGAAAGAAAGAAAGAAAAGCAGAAAGGTGCCAGGGAGATAGATAGCTCAGTGTTCTAAGCACCTGCCTGGCAAGTGCAAGGACCCCAGTTCAATCCCTGGTGCTGCATGCTATGTGTGGTGGTCCAACCCAGCCCTGAGACCAGGTGTGGTGTTGCGCACCTATAATCCCAGCACTGGGGAGGCTGAGACAGGGGGATCACCTGGAGTCTGGCTTTCATAGTGAGACCCTGTAACAAATAAATAACCTATTTTGAATGAAAGAAAAGTACGGAGTAGAAAGGCATACTCAATTAAAAGAGATTTAAGACATATCTAATAAAGACAAAAAGAAGCTCAAGAGATAATAAATAAGAATGCAACACTTAAATTTAGTCACTGATTTGTCATTGAATAATTTGGGATCAGTTATATATTTTCAGTATAATCTTTGTATCACGGAGTTCAAAATTATAGAAATGAAAAATGGGAATAAATATTGGTTAGAAGCAGATTTTGAAAGACTGTATGAGTATATGCAAAAATCAGTAAATTGTAAATATTTGCACATTCAAAAACTTTGGGAAATTCATGTTCCACATATGTTTTTATAGGGAAGTGTTAATTTTGATCTTACTTTTATTTTCTAATTTTCTACATCACATGTTTACCAGCTAAGCAATAATAGTAGCTCATTTAATTCATGAAATAAAGCTTGCATTCACTTTTTAAATTGTCAGTGATTGGCTCAGCTACTTTTCTATTGTTGCTGGGACACAATACCCAACACCCAAAGTTAGGGAAGGCAAAGTTTATTTATCTATTTTTAGTTTGTGTATTTTTGCTGTACTGGGGATCAAACTTGGGACCTTGCACTTCCCAGACAGGCACTTATGCCACTGACCTGTATCCCCAGCCCTGAAAGATTTACTTAGCTCACAGTTTGTGGAGAATTCAATCTGTTCTCAGCTGGCTCTAAGGCAAAGTGGAACCTGGAAGATGGCAGTGTTTCATGTGGCCAAAATCAGCACAACAGCAAGAGCCACCAGGAGGAGCAGTGACAGCAGCAGCAGAGGCAGGCCTCTCGCCCTTCCTGATACTGCATTCAGGCTGTCCACGGTGCAGCACTCACACCCACAATCCCAGCAGCACTCATACCCACAATCCCAGTGGCACTCTTACCCATAATCCCTACAGCACTC